>SJYC01067888.1:0-134508 GCA_006408675.1 Madoqua kirkii
TTTTTGGCTAAATCATTATTTTCTGGCTCCCTGATGGCTCAGCAGGTAAAGAATCTGCCTGCAATGCAGGACATTAAGTCTTGTCCCAGGCCACAGGTGTGAGGCCTTGCACCAAGACCACAGAAGTGGAGCCCAGAATCAAGGACTTCTCTGAAACTGACAGAGTCCCTCTGTAACTGTTGTCAAAAGACCCCTGAAAATCACTAACAAGCTTTCTGACTCTCAATTAGCAAAGATGTCCACGCCAGCAAGTACCATATAGCACCCCAACCAATCACCTAACACCAATCTTCCAGCAGGAATTTTCTTTGTCTTGAGACTATAAAAAATGGCTATTAATCCACAAAAATTGTTGGTTTTCCTTGGTATTTCAGGTTGGCCTACTGCACGCACAGCCTACATTATCTGCTTTTTGTCCTTGAAAACTCCCTCCCTTCCGAAATATTCTGTGTCTGGAAATTCTTTTCTGATTCAGGCTTGGACTGCCTCAACACAGGAGACATAGGAGACACGGTTTTAAAATCTGGTTTGTTAAGATCCCCTGGAGAAGGAAATGAGGACTCAATTCCAGTGTTACTACCTGGAGAACCCCATGGACAGAGGAGCCTGGCCGACTTTGGTCCATCGGAATCACAAACAGTTGGATACGACTGAGTTATTAAGTACACACACATAATTTTCTACACCTTCATGTCTTAATTTTTAAAATTTCCTATGAAACATTTTCTTTGATGGAGGTAATAATGGAGATTATGAAGATAATGACATTTATATTAATTGCCATTATCTTCATTACCTCCACCAGAGTTTGAAAGTAAAGTGAAAGTCAAGTCTCTCAATCATGTCTGACGCTTTGTGAACCCATGGGCTGCAGCCTACCATCCTTCTCCGTCCATGGGATTTTCCACGCAAGAGTACTGGAGTGGGTGCCATTTTCTTCTCCAAAGGATATTCCCAATGCAGAGATGAACCTGGGTCTCCTGCATTGTAGGCAGACAGTTTACCATCTGAGCCACCAGAGTTTCAGTTGAGTCACAAGTCGTGTTGAATTCCTTGCAATTCTCTCCCATGAATCACAGCATGCCAGGCTTCCCTGTCCATCACCAATTCCCAGAGTTTATTCAAACTCATGTACATCGAGTTGGTGATACCATCCAGACATCTTATCCTCTGCTGTCTCCTTCTCCTCCTGCCACCAATCCCTGCCAGCATCAGGGTCCTTTCCAATAAGTCAGCATTTTGCTTGAGGTGGCCGCAGTATTGGAGTTTCAGCTTTAGCATCAGTCCTTCCAATGAACACCCAGGACTGATCTTCTTTAGAATGGGCTGGTTGGATCTTCTTGCAGTCCAAGGGACTCTCAAGTGTCTTCTCCAACACCGCAGTTCAAAAGCATCAATTCTTCCACTCTCAACTTTCTTCATAGTCCAACTGTCACATCCAGACATGACCGCTGGAAAAACCATAGCCTTGACTAGATGAATCTTTGTTGGCAAAGTAATGTCTCTGCTTTTTAATATGCTCTCTAGGTTGGTGATAACTTTCATTTCAAAGAGTAAAGATCTCTTAATTTCCTGGCTGCAGTGACCATCTGCAGTGATTTTGGAGTCCCCCAAAATAAAGTCAGTCACTGTTTCCACTGTTTTCCCATCTATCTGCCATGAAGTGATGGGGCCGGATGACATGATCTTAGTTTTCTGAATATTAAGCTTTAAGCCAACTTTTTCACTCTCCTCTTTTGCTGAGAGCCACTGTGCCCTTTGCCACTCAGGTTGCCTTCCAGGACCCAGGGGAAGCCTGCAGCTCGGTCTCAGTAGGGTTGTACCAGAGTGCAGAGTCACATCCAGGAAAGAACAAAATCTTAGAGGAAGACAAATAATTCAGGCTGGTTCCTGGGTTGGACAGCTATAATCCAGGCAGAAGTGGAAGCAGAGCTGGAAACATCTGCCTTATGATCTGCCAGAGGGGCAGGAGTGGATGGATAGAGGAGATGCAGCCTTCTCAGAGCTGTTAGCTGGTCGAGTGAGGCTCAAGCAAATGGGAAGGGACCTTTCAGCCCTTTCTATGGGATCTTGGAAGGGGATTCCTGTTTCAGGCCATCAGCTGAGTGGAGGTGGAGGTCAATAATGCACATTATGTAACTAGCAAAAGGTGGGGGTCAAAGATATCCTAGGTCATAGAGCTTCTACCCCTTGGTGGAAACATTACAACTGTAATGTTTCTTCCTTATTTCAGGTGGCATGCTTCTTTCTGGGCCGCATTATCAGTTCAGTTCAGTCACTCAGTTGTCTCCAATTCCTTGTGACCCCATGGATCACAGCATGCTAGGCCTCCCTGTCCATCACCAACTCCTGGAGTTCACTCAGACTCATATCCATTAACTCAGTGATGCCATCCAATTTTCTCATCCTCTCTTGTCCCCTTCTCTTCCTGCCCTCAATCTTTCCCAGTGTCAGGGTCTTCACCATGAGTCAGCTCTCCACACCAGGTGGCCAAAATATTGGAGTTTCAGCTTCATCATCAGTCCTTCCAATGAACATTCAGGGCTGATCTCCTTTAGAATGGACTGGTTGTATCTCCTTGAAGTCCAAGGTACTCTCAAGAATCTTCTCCAACACTTCAACTGTTTTCCCATCTATATGCCATGAAGTGATGAGGCTGGATGCCATGATCTTAGTTTTTTGAATGCTGAGCTTTAAGCCAACTTTTTCACTCTCCTTTTTCACTTTCATCAAAAGGCTTTTTAGTTCCTCTTCACTTTCTGCCATAAGGGTGGTGTGATCCGTATATCTGATGTTATTGATATTTCTCCTGGCTGTTGTGATTCCAGATTGTGCTTCTTCCAGCTCAGTGTTTCTCATGATGTACTGTGCATATAAGTTAAATAAGGAGGGTGAAAATATACATCATTGATGGACTCCTTTCCCTATTTGGAATCAGTCTGTTGTTCCATGTCCAGTTCTAACTGTTGCTTCCTGACCTGTATACAGATTTCTCAAGAAGTGGGTCAGGTGGTCTGGCATTCCCATCTCTTTCAGAATTTTCCACAGTTTATTGTGATCCACACAGTCAAAGGCTTTGGCATAGTCAATAAAGCAGAAATAGATTTTTTTCTGGAACTCTCTTGCTTTTTCCATGATCCAGTGGATATTGGCCACTTGACCTCTGGTTCATCTGCCTTTTCTAAAACCAGCTTGAACTCTGGAATTTCATGGTTCACATATTGCTGAAGCCTGGCTTGGAGAATTTTGAACATTACTTTACTAGCATGTGAGATGAGTGCAATTGTGCAGTAGTCATTCCCTTTCTTTGTGATTGGAATGAAAACTGAAATTTTCCAGTCTTGTGGCCACTGCTGAGTTTTCCAAATTTGCTGGCATACTGAGTGCAACACTTTCACAGCATCATCTTCCAAGATTTAAAATAGCTCAACTGGAATTCCATCACCTCCTCATATTTGTTCATAGTGATGCTTTCTAAGGCCTAGTTGACTTCACATTCCAGGGTGTCTGGCTCTAGTTGAGTGATCACACCATTGTGATTATCTGGGTCATGGAGATCTTTTTTGTACACTTTTTCTATGTATTCTTGTCACCTCTTTTTAATATCTTCTGCTTCTGTTAGGTCCATACTATATCTATCTTTTGCCAATCCCATATTTACATGAAATGTTCTCTTGGTATCTCTAATTTTCTTGAAGATATCTCTACTCTTTCCCATTCTGTTGTTTTCCTCTATTTCTTTGCAGTGATCACTGAGGAAGCAAGGTTCAATGCTGTAAAGAGCAGTACTACATAAGAACCTGGAATGTTAAGTCCATAAATCAAGGCACATTTGAAATGGTCAAATAGGGGTTGGCAAGAGTAAATGTTGACATTCTAGGAATCAGCAAAGTAAAATGGACTGAAATGGATGGATTAACTCAGATGACCATTATATCTACTACTGTAGGCAGGAATCCCTTAGGAGAAATGGAGTAGGCAGCATGCTCAACAAAAATGTCCGAAATGCAGTACTTGAATGCAGTCTCAAAAGCGACAGAAGATCTGTTCATTTCTAAGGCAAACCATTCAATATCATGGCAATCCAAGCCTATGTTAATTCCCATGGGCTCTCTATTTTCCATACGGTAATGTAAGTTTCCATATTACTCTCTCCATACATCTCACCCTCTCCTCCCCTTGCCCCATGTCCACAAGTCTATTCTCTATGTCTGTTTCCCCACTGCTGCCCTGTAAGTAAATTCTTCAGAACCATTTTTCTAGATTCCATATATGTGCTTTAGAATATGATGTTTATCTTTGTCTTTCTGACTTACTTCACTCTGTATAATAGGTTCTAGGTTCATCCACCTCATCAGAACTGACTCAAATGTATTCCTTTTTATGGCTCAGTAATATTTCATTGTGTATATGTACCGCAACTTCTTTATCCATTCATCTGTCGATGGGCATCTAGGTTGCTTCCATGTTCTAGCTATTATAAATAGTACTGCAATGAACAATGGGATATAGGTGTCTTTTTCAACCCTGGTTTCCTCAGGGTATATGCCTAGGACTGGGATTGCTGGGTCATATCATGGCTTTATTCCTAGTTTTTAAAGGAATCTCCATACCATCTTCCATAGTGGCTGTATCAATTTACATTCCCACCAGCAGTGCAAGAGTATTCCCTTTTCTCCATACCCTCTCCGGCATTTACTGTTTGTAGACTTTTTGATGATGGCCATTCTGACTGGTGTGAGGTGATATCTCATTGTGGTTTTGATTTGCATTTCTTTAATAATAAACAGTGTTGAGCACCTTTTGATGTGTTTGTTAGCCATCTGTATTCTTTAGAGAAATGTCTGTTTAGGTCTTTTGGAGAGTGCTTTTTGAGTGGTAGAGAGGTATGTGAGTCTGTCTATGTCTGTGTCTAATTTTCATCTCTGCTTCATAGATTCACATAACCTAAAACCCTAGGGTAAAAAGACCTCAGTGGATGTTACAGAAGCCAGCACCTGCATGATCTTGGACTTTTGTGCCCAACACATGGGAATAATTCATGGAAATAACCAAGCAGTCTCATACCATACATCTGTTTAGTAGACCCTCCCTGTCTTTAAGATTATACTGGGTGTAGTCAGAAGATCTCTCTACTGATTTTCACTGTACCCTCACTTACAAGGACGACTCCTTAGCTGGATAAACTTATTTAATTAATGAATCACTTAGATAACTAGTCTAGATGTGGGGATGACAGTGCTCAGAAGGTACCAGTTTGGGAGGCTGGGGTTGTTTGGGTTTTTTGATAGCTGAGAGTATTTTCTGGCTAAGTAAAAGGGTAGCAGTAACTACTGTCATAAATCACACTGACTTTTCCCAGGTTGTTTAAGGCAGCATGGAAAGTTCAGCCAGTCAAAGCACCAGGCCGGCTCTCTATTCCACACCTCGTAAAATGAACCCAACATACCTCTGAGAGAAAGCCACTTGGACCATACAATGCCAGAGTCACTGGGGAAGAGGGAAAATGGGAAAAGCAAACTATAGGTTTTTTTTTTAATGTAAATCCAGCTTATGTTTGGACTCAACTATTTAAAAATATTACCTCTCAGCCCACTGGCCACTCTACTTGGAAGGAAACTCTTAATTTATTTCTAAGGAGTGGCAGAATTCATTAGAATCACAGTCTCCTCATCTAGCCTGGTGGTTTAAAAAAACTGCCTCTGGGAACTTGCCTAAAATAACTTTTTAGAACCTGTACCTCAATAAAGGTCCTTTGCTAAAACTTGGATCAGATGTTCATTTATTACCCTCACTTTTTAATCAATTAAAAAATATATCATAAAAGCACATTTATAAGAGAAGAAACATAGGGCTCCTTACTGTGCTCACAGCACAACTTTTCTAAAATGAAACTACACGTGTGTACTGAGTGCAGGAAAGGCCAGCATCATGGGGCTACTCTATGAAATACTGTTACGCTGTCAGAATTACACAGTGACTGATGGACAGGAGGTAATCACTTCCCTTCCCTTTGTGTGTGTCACCTCTGAATGACAGTAGGAGTGGGAATGTTTAAGAGACTGGAAAAAGGACCAGAAAGTCATGCTTTTATTTCATTTTCAAACTGAATATTCTCTAGGCACAAGGAATCTCACTTTATTGGTCTCGGAATGGGATGATTACAAAAGTGCTTGTGGAGATGGCTTATTCTGAAATCTCCTCTTCTTGAAAAAAACACTTCTTTTAAAGCTTCAAGCCTGGGAGCCCTTCACCAACTTTCCATTTGTTCTTCTTGGCACATGGCTATTGTGAACCCAGCCAGCACTCAAATCAAGTCACTGGGACATATGACATCACAGTCTAGGACACGCTTTCCTCTCCCTCAAAACACACACACACACACACACACACACACACACATACTCATAATGAAATGAAACAGCTCTTAAAATCATATATTTAAGCATGTTTGGTAAGGTTATGTGGCTCAGAGATGAAAAAAAAAGGAGAACCTAGACAGCAGAGGGAAAAAATGATGTTATCACACAGGGATTTATTCTCCCTAATCAGAATTTTCTACTCTTAAAAATCAATGCATTGGCACTAATCAGATGAAAACAATCAAAAAACAAACAAGACAAAACCTCTTGACTACAATTTGAATCTCTTTTAAAAGAGTACTTTTTGACATGATAAATCTCTGGCCCATCTAAAACAGCAGGCTTTGTGACATGTCCCTCACCTGAGCACAATCCATCAGTGAACAGTGAATTCTGAGCGATACCTAGGCACCTCATGAAGTAACTGGGTTGAGGGCTGCATATCAGGGATGATAAGGTTTCTGCATAGGAAGTCTGTAATCTAGTTTGGCAGGCATGAGTAAGACATGCAGTAATTAAAAAACTGAGCCAGACAATCTATAATAAGGTGCGGAAAGGTGTGACCATCACCGATGTGAATTCCATGATGTGTGCTGCAGACTAGGCTCCTCAGGAAGAGACTCAGGCAGAGATTAGAGCACAGGAAGATCTTGGGGAGTGCTCTTGGGAGGAAGGGGGCCACACCTGTTGGGGAATGGAAGGACTCAGCCTGGGCTTATAGAGAAGCTGGACTGGGCTGTGTCTGTGGGACGCTCTGACGCTGAGAGGTCCCTTCGGAATGGTGCATGCTGTGCCTGCAGACAGTGCCACACATTCCCACCAGTCTCTGGGAATAGGATGCCCAGATGGGGAGCTTGATCAAGAGAAAGGTGGCTTCCCCAGGGTAGGCTGACCGCTAGGGGCTCTCCACCTGACCTGGACACTACCAGCAGCTGGGGAATAGGTTCTTTGATCCTGAAGGGGCCATCTGGGCAACACAGCAGCCAAGGGAGGGCGGCTCCAGGTCATAACAACTTCCCCTGCTATGGGAAAGCCCTCCTTGTACTCAAGGGAAGCCCCAGTGGCCCCAGCTTCCTCACCCACCTCCACCTGGCTCCTGGATCTAAATCACCTGACCCAGACTTAAACACATTAGCTTCTCCTGGGACATGAAACTCGGCATCCACACCCAAAAAAGCAGCTCTTGGAGCCAAGGAACTGCCCTACAGAGTCTAAACCTTTCCACTGCTGAGATCTCCAGAGATCTCTCTCCTTGAGCCCCAGAAGCCAGAGCTTCAGCTCTCCTTCTGTTCTGTGAGGTTCCCCAGGACTCTCCCAAGAAATTCATATTTGGGCCTGTATTCCAGAACTTGGTTTTGCTGGTTGCCACACACAAAAAAATTACCCATATTAATAAAGATTATACAGAGGACTGAAAGGATCTATTATTGTGTGATTTTTGCATGTATCACACCTAAACTTTCAGCCCCATGAGGGTGGGGAACAAATCTACCTTATTTACTAGGAGATTCCCACATAACGCACGGTGAAGGACATAGCACAAGCACGGAACAAATATTTGTTCAGTGAATAAATGAACGAGTGAAAGAAAATATAGGACTTCGATGTAGGCTGGGATCATCAAAAGGCTTCAAGAAGGAGATAAAACTTGATCTCAGCATTACATGGAAGGATTTAACTGAACAGAAAAAGGGACCCTGCCAGGAAGAAAAGAGACATGAATACATGGGCGAAGGAGGCCAGCTGCTTGGAGCAGAGGTTATGGATTACAGGATTAGACCAGATTGTGCAGACTATTGAAACCCAGGGGGGAGTGGGGTAAACGTCATGTGGAGGGCGGTAGGAAGACATTGCTGGGTCCCGTGCAAAGGATAACTGGATTCCTCATCAGCTTCCTTCCTCTCTAGTGAAAACTCACACTGAGAGACAATCTAATGCCAAAGCTTGTTAGAAATTTCCATCCACTGTTACTGCCAATGGAGCTGGGTCGAGAAAAGCCTAACCAGAGCCAGACTAAAAAAAGCAATAAGACATGTTACACCTCCCTAGGATTCTACTTCCTGTTTCAGAGACTGAGCGTCTGTGGCTACCAAAAAAAACAAATAATGAGCTGTAAGGCAGGCAGGATAAGATGCCTCTGTGGCCCCTGTCTCTTGGCCAGAAAACTCAGGGCAAGAGAGAAGAACTGATTGCAGCCATGGATTGCATCCTGGGAGGTAAGCCCCACAGACAAAATTCTATAGGTTAAATCAGAAAAGAGTCTGGGTGGCAGATCATGGGGATTGCAAGCTACCCTGGAAGATGTGGTCCATCCTGGGGATTATAGTTGTCTCTGTGTCCCAATGGCTCAAAAAATCAAAGGACAAATCAGGAGGATTTAGGAAGGCCTCATTCCTGAGCACCTCAGGAACTCCACTAGATTAATTTCTCTTTTTCCTATGTTTATTTATTGATTTAGCTGCATCAGGTCTTAGTTGTAGTACTCAGAATCTTCACTGCGGCACTCAGGATCTTTGTTGCAACACACGGACTCAATTGTGATTTCTGGATTCAGGAATTGTAACTCAGCTTGGGCTTAGTTGCTCCGTGGCATGTGGGATCTCAGTTCTCCCGCCAGGGGTTGAACCCACGTCCCTGGCCTTGCAAGACAGATTCTTAACCACTGGAAGGTCAGGGAAGTCCCTAGATTAACTTCTCTGGGGACACAGGCAGAGGGTTGAGTGTGTCTATCTGCCTCCAGCTCTGTATCTCAGAAGGGGAAGTACATATAGTGAGCAGAGCCAAGGACAATCCACAGCAGTTACAGGACCGAGAGCGAACATCAAGTGTGAGTAGATCCCTGTCTCCTGTTTGAAGTGTAGGAAAAGGATAAGGAGTTAGTGAGAAGCCTGAGGTCTTTGAAATCACACTTAGAGGAAAGAGGAAAAATGCCCAGAGAGCTCACAGAAAACACCTACAACTGAACAATGATCCTGCACAGGATCCAGGAAAGAAATCAGGAAATGGTTTGGTATCCTTAATGCAATGGAGGCAAGGGTTTGGTCCTTAATGAAATGGAGGCATGTGATAATTTGTAAAAGTAATACCATAAAGAGAAAATGGCTTGAAATGAAGGCAAAAGTATACATTATATTAAGACTCCTTGCATGCACACACAAAAGGCAAAAACAAAAGTGAAAAAAAGAGAGAGAGAAGGGATTTATTGCAAGAATAGGGGGTGGCTCACAGACCCTCGCAGCAGGACGGAGCAGAGCAGGGGCCTTCAAGGGCCGAAGCTGGACTGCTGCGGGGTGGCACGAAGGAAGCGGGGCTGGAGTTCGGAGTTCTCTCTGCCCTGTTTCTTCACCAAACAGAGATGATTAATATTCTTCACTTCTGTCCCAGTGAGAGAGGAAACAGTACTATCTCATTTTAATATGCATGTCTTTGATTATTAGGGAAGCTGAGCATCTTTTCACGTTTATCAATATTTCCACTCAGCCTGAGCAAGGCTGTTGTGAGAAATGAGATGAGAGAATAGGAAGAAATTTTTGAGAACAAATGAAGACTGCTGTGCTGCTCTACGTTCATAAACAATGAAGAGTGGTTTATATTGAATACATATTTCAAATGAATTCCGAAGTTCATCAGGTTTCTATTAAAGAAGAGAAATATATATGTGTACAAAGGCCATTTTAGGTGATGGAATTGCACCCAAGAAAATAAGCCCTTGATGGTTACAGATGATACAGATCTGTCATTTAGCCCTAAAGCAAACACCACCCCACTCGCACCCTCCAAAAAAAAGAGAGGAAAGGGAAAAATAGCAAACCTACACGAAAGTTCATGTAATAGGTCATCTTTTCTAGTCTCTGGTTGATTTTTGTGGGACTCTACTTTCTACAGGGAAAGAATGTGTATGTTCACTTAGCTCTAATTATAAGGAATTTTCCTCAAGCTTTAACCCCACAGAATCAGAATAACTACTAAGAATTACGTTAACCTGTTTTGAGGATTAGTTTTCTTGTGTAGAGGGCTAATCAATACTAAAGGAAAACGACAAATGCCTTTTCTGGGTTACACTCTCCATGGCATGATGAAAAATAAAACTGAGTTATACTAACTGTTCCTCTTACTATAAAGATGACATGATTCTACATGTATCTTCGAAAAAAAATATTCTTCCAATTGGGAACTATTTTTGGAACACTCTTTTACATATTTTTTCTCAACTGAGATTATGTCTTCACTGTGAAAAGAACACAGTATGTGTTATGGATCCTGAATATTACAGAAAGAGAGGGAGATTCTTTTCCAGTGATGACCTTCATGACTTCTGGAGCCGGTCCACTGGACTGCAGCATGTGGCAGGAAACCACTAATTTCAACTGACCAAAGGATCCACCTTGCCAGAGTAATTCAAAGGCGATTAGCATTTCCAAACTCTGCCAAACAGTCCATTATAATAAGCAAGACATACAAATGGCCAAAAAGCCATGAAAACATGCTCACCATCAGAGAGTACTAGAGAAATACAAATCAAAACTACAATGAGGCATCACCTCAAACCAATCAGAATGGCAATTATTAAAAAGTCTACAAACAATAAGTGCTGAAAACAGCGTGAAGAAAAAGGAAATACTGTTGATGAAAATGTAAATTGGTACAGCCACCATGGAGAACAGTATGGAGGTTCCTTAAAAAAAAAAAAAAAATAGAGCTACCATATGATCCAGCAATTCAATTCCTGGGTATGTACCAGAAGAAAACTATAATTCAAAAAGATACATTCACCCCATTGCAGCTCTATTTACAATAGGCAAGACATGGAAGCAACTTAAATGTTCATCAACAGATGAATGGATACAGAAGAAATGTTACATATATACAATGAAATATTGTATCTGTGCATGCTCAGTCACTCAGTCATATCCAACTCTTATTGACCCTTAGATATCCTTTTTCAGGCAAGAGTACTGGAGTAGGTTGCCATTTCCTTCTCCAGTGGATCTTCCCAACCCAGGAATCGAACACACATCTGCACTGGCAGGCAGATTCTTTACCACTGAGTCACCATTGAGTAAAAGAATGAAATAATGCCACTTGGAGCAACATGTGTGGACTGAGGATTGTCACACTGAGTGAAGTCAGTCAGACAGAGAAGGACAAATATATGATATTGCTGATATGAAAAAAAAAAAAAAAAATAGAGCTACCATATGATCCAGCAATTCAATTCCTGGGTATGTACCAGAAGAAAACTATAATTCAAAAAGATACATTCACCCCATTGCAGCACTATTTACAATAGGCAAGACATGGAAGCAACTTAAATGTTCATCAACAGATGAATGGATACAGAAGAAATGTTACATATATACAATGAAATATTGTATCTGTGCATGCTCAGTCACTCAGTCATATCCAACTCTTATTGACCCTTAGATATCCTTTTTCAGGCAAGAGTACTGGAGTAGGTTGCCATTTCCTTCTCCAGTGGATCTTCCCAACCCAGGAATCGAACACACATCTGCACTGGCAGGCAGATTCTTTACCACTGAGTCACCATTGAGTAAAAGAATGAAATAATGCCACTTGGAGCAACATGTGTGGACTGAGGATTGTCACACTGAGTGAAGTCAGTCAGACAGAGAAGGACAAATATATGATATTGCTGATATGTGGAATTTTTAAAAAGGGTACAATTGAATTTATTTACAAAGCAAAAATAGAATCACAGGTACAGAAAACAAACTTATGGTTACCAAGGGGGGAGAAAGAGGGAGAGGGACAAATTAGGAGACCAGGATTGACATATACACACTTGATAGGCCATTCAAGATGGCTGTTCTCTTGCTCTCTGTACATTCCCTGTCCAACCAATACCTGCTTCACCTATACCCTACTCACCTGACCGACCTTCCTACATGTTTGCCCCAGGCTCCAGCTAGTGAGAGCTTATCAAAGAGGCAGTGAGGGGCCTGCCCCTCTGGTTTCCCTGGCAACTAATGAGCCCACCTGGCCTCAATTCAAATATAAGTGGTATCCTCCCTTCCTCACCCTAGGAAGGAACACTGCGTCACTTCCTGCCTGCTGTCCTCCACACATAGTGGCATGTCCTTCCAGGATGTTGCTCAAGCCATGTAAGCTCCCACATCTGTTAAACCATCAGTGTCTCTGATTTCTGGCTCTTTCACAGGCCTCACAGTTCTGGGGGTGCAGCCCCACCACTGGCTGAGCAGCTGAGAGACTGAAGAAACTCCTGAGGGTCCAGGGAATGGGAAGTTGCAGGGCTGTCCACTAACAGGTGAGGCCCAAAAGCTGCAGGTGTAACTCCAGGGCAGCCGTTCATTAACACCTGGGGCCCTAAAGTTCCAGGGGTGAACCTGAAAGTTGCAGGGGAAACCCTGGGGTGGCTGTCTACTAGCATGCGGGGCTTGTGGTGGCTGTCCTTGTTTTGTTAATGTCTATCTAAAATAGTTTCTCCATAGTATGTAACTTGAAACTAAAGTTGAAAAAAGAGTACTCTTGGATCATTTCAAATAGGATAAAATCTTGCAACATGAATTGCTGAGTAGGTCTCAGTTTATTGACCTTTGCCTGCTTAGGAGAGGAAGACTAAAGCACTGAGTTTTCTACTGAGGAAACACACAGTTACTTGTTTCTTGGTTTTTGCTAGAGATTAAGGATTTTAAGGGTTAATATTACCATCTGGGACTTCTCTGGAGGTCTGGGGTTAGAACTCAGTGCTCCCAATGCAGATGGCATGGGTTCAATCCCTGGTCAGGGAACTAAGATCTCCCATAAAAAAAATTTTTTTTAAGTGGCCATGGAAGTCGGAATCCGCTAAGGAGTGTGTAACAACTCACCTGCTGAATCAACTAGCCCTGAAAATGGATGGCGCTGTATATATGGAATTTAGAAAGATGGTAATGATAACCCTGTATGCGAGACAGCAAAAGAGACAGAGATGTATAGAGTGGACTTTTGGACTCTGTGGGAGAGGGAGAGGGTGGGATGGTTTGGGAGAATGGCATTGAAACATGTATACTATCATGTAAGAAACGAATCACCAGTCTGTGTTTGACACAGTATACAGGATGCTTGGAGCTGGTGCATGGGGATGACCCAGAGAGATGATATGGGGTGAGAGATGGGACGAGGGCTCAGGATTGGGAACTCATGTACACCCATGGCAGATTCATGTCAATGTATGGCAAAACCAAGACAGTATTGTAAAGCAAAATAAAGTAAAAATAAAAATTAAAAAAAAATAAAGTATAACATTATAATTAGTCATAATTCTAGTTACTGTAACCAAGTTTCTTTATCAATTACATTGTAATCCGGTGCTTAACCATATCTTTTTAAGTCTTTTGTCTTTTGTAAACAGTTACTGTTTTATTCTCCTAGTTTTGCAAAAGTGCTTCATCTTCAAGAAGATTCATAGGAAAGACATTCTGACAATAGCTGGTCTTTGATAAATTTCAGATTATATTGCTGAACTGGGTAAAGAATTTAAAGGATCCTAATGGAAAACCTGATGGCTTCATTAAAAAGTTAACAAAAGGATTGATTACTGAGTGAACTGGTGAATACGGTTATAATTCTTCTGGGTTTTGTCTGCATTGTTACTGGTTCTAATCTGTGTTTTCCAATAGAGGGAAGCCCTTGCACTCAAGTTGGTTATGACTTAGAGCAAATGGGTAAACTAAGAATTGATGCTTTTGAACTGTGGTGTTGGAGAAGACTCTTGAGAGTCCCTTGAACTGCAAGGAGATCCAACCAGTCCATTCTGAAGGAGATCAGCCCTGGGATTTCTTTGGAAAGACTGATGCTAAAGCTGAAACTCCAGTACTTTGGCCACCTCATGCGAAGAGTTGACTCATTGGAAAAGACTCTGATGCTGGGGGGGATTGGGGGCAGGAGGAGAAGGGGTTGACCGAGGATGAGATGGCTGGATGGCATCATGGACTCGATGGATGTGAGTCTGAGTGAACTCCGGGAGTTGGTGATGGACAGGGAGGCCTGGTGTGCTGCGATTCATGGGGTCACAAAGAGTCGGACATGACTGAGCGACTGAACTGAACGGAACACCTGTGGATAGATTTGACACATTCTTTTCTTCTCTCTACCTGGTCCTCCCAGAAATCAGACTCTCGGGTTCCAGGTGGCCTTACCAGGAGAATGAAGGAGATTGTCTCCTGGCAAGGGCAGGAATCTCAAAACTTGGGGGAGCTTCCAGTAGAGAGAAATCAATCAAACCTTTGGCATGGCTTTCCTGTACTTGAGAGGTCTTTGGGGAATTCAGCCTGGGACTCCTGATGAGCTCCCCCTCAGCCAGCTTGTCTATTTGGTCAACTGATCAGCCTGGTTTTGCAGACAGATTAGTCTTGATTTGGCTGTATTTGATGGAGATGAGGATAATTTTAGAAAGAACAACATTATATTTCAGTTCAGTCACTCAGTCGTGTCCGACTCTTTGCAACCCCATAAATTGCAGCACGCCAGGCCTCCTTGTCCATCACCAGCTCCCAGAGTTCACTCAGACTCATGTCCATCGAGTCGGTGATGCCATCCAGCCATCTCATCCTTTGTTGTCCCCTATTCCTCCTGCCTCCAATCCCTCCCAGCATCAGAGTCTTTCCAGTGAGTCAACTCTTCGCATGAGGTGGCCAAAGTACTGGAGTTTCAGCTTCAGCATCATTCCTTCCAAAGAACACCCAGGGCTGATCTCCTTCAGAATGGACTGGTTGGCTCTCCTTGCAGTCCAAGGGACTCTCAAGAGTCTTCTCTGTTTCAGTGGATGTTAAATTTAGATCTGTTGATTGAGGTCTATATTTATGAGAGTTATTGTCTTAGCCATACTTTTGCCCTGATGTTCTAGATGGAAAGAAAATCATCCAGTGAAACTGTCACAGTAGCTCCAATACTTTGGCCAATAATTTGGCCACGTGATGTGAAGAGCTGACACACTGGAAAAGACCCTGATGCTTGAAAAGATTGAAGGCGGAGGATGAAATGGTTAGATAGCATCACTGACCCAATAGATATGAATTTGTGCAAACTCTGGAGATAGTGAGGACAGGGAAGCCTGGCATACTGCAGTCCATGGGGTTGTAGAGAGTTGGACATGACTTAGCAACTGAACATATGCATGTGCACATGCACGCACACACACACACACACACACACACATAACTACTTATCAAGTGTGACACTCCTTGCTTTAGATCTGCTGCTAAAAGCACATGTAAAATGCTTATGTGACAACTGGGTAGAAGTGATAAAATGTATAGCCTATAAAGTGTTCCCCATTAACATAACTCTCTGAGTCTGCTCATGAGATCTGACTAGGCAAATATAAAGGAGATCTAGTACCAAGGGACAAGCTCCGAACCCGGAGTAGGAGCCAGCACACCAACATCAAGGTACGACTGAATCTATCACACATTGTTAAGCGGCTATACCCCAATACGAAATAAAATTTTTGAAGAAAGCGGGTGGGGGAGTGATAGAAAAACCTGTACACACTGAGGTGTGGGGATGTCAGAAGGCCTGTACATGGCTGAACTTACATTTTGCTGATCAGAGCAGCCTGTTTTATGGCCTTTCTGATGTGGTTATACATCTGCTTTGGCCTTGGAGGAAGGGGACGCATCTGAGAGTCAAAATGACATAGCTGTGGTTCAGACACCCAAGGTAAAAGTAGGTGGCCACTGTATATGTGATTTTTAGACACATTCTCATATTACTGAAACTTGAGTTTTCTGAATTGTATTGCAGACCAGGACAAAAACCCCAGGTGAGTGTGGTATCTCTGAATATGGTTACTGTTTATATTTTCCTTATTGCCATAATCTCCGCTGTGTTGTGCCTGTTAAATGTCTCACATTCTGTCCCCAGTCTGAGGGAGGAATCTATTTGAGGTTTGAGCAGCAACACTGGCCTTAGTGCAAAATATTCCAGTACCTGAAATAGTGTCTTCACTCAAAACCCACAGTCACTGAATGATGCGTAAGACACATATGAATGAACAAACACATTCACAAGTGAGACTTCCAGCCCACCCTTCCCTCAAAGGGCAGAGGTAAGCGGCACAGATGCAATGACACAGACCCCTAAGAGTCTCTGTCCTCACTGTGCGCTAGAATAGAATCGTTATCTTATGCGTGCTAAGTCACTTCAGGTGTGTCCTGACTCTCTGTGGCCCCATGGACTGTAGCCTGCCAGGCTCCTCCGTCCTAGAGATTCTCCAGGCAGAAATACTGGAGTGGGTTGCCATTTCCTTCTCCAGGGGATCTTTCTAACCCAGGGATCAAACCCATGTCTCTTATGTTTCCTGCACCGGCAGGTGGGTTCTTTACCTCCAATGCCAACTGGGAAGTAAGAGAGGGGGAAGAAATCTCTTCCTCTAACTCATCTTATATTCTTTGGCTGGAGGCCTATAAACTGGACTCACAAAAGATAGATTAACAGAAGAAAAGCATACACATCTATTTAATATAAGTTTTACGTGACACAGAAGAACTCATAAGGAAATGAAGACCAGAAGAAGCAGTTAAGCCCAAGTATTTTTATACCTGGTTTGATGAAGAGTGGAAAGCGTGGGAAAATGTGATGGGACAAAAGGAAATGAGATAATGGTGGTGAACTGGGGGAAATTTAGCAAGACCTGTTCATCTGAATTCCTCTTGGCATCACTCCATCTGTGTAGATGAAGATGGTCCTTTCCTCTGGGTATTAAGAGGGCACCTCTCACATGAGGAGACCCACCCATGAAACCACTGTAGGGAATAGCGGGGATGAGAGAATCCTTCCTGCAACTGCTATACCCCAAATTCCTTCCATCAAAAATACTCAGTATATCAAGGTGCCATATTGTGAGGTAGCATGTGTTGCACCTCAGCCCAACCCCTAATAACAAGGAGACAGGGCCCAAGATAAGAAGTAATTGAGCTAAGAGCCTCCTCTGAGTGGTGAGGAGAAAGAAAAAACAGTAAGGAAGAGTAGAAGGTGCAACAGAGTAGATAACTCCTCCTGCTGCTGCTGCTGCTAAGTCGCTTCAGTCGTGTCCAACTCTGTGCAACCCCATAGAAGGCAGCCCACCAGGCTCCCCCATCCCCGGGATTCTCCAGGCAAGAACACTGGAATGGGATGCCATTTCCTTCTCCAATGCATGAAAGTGAAAAGTGAAAGTGGAGTTACTCAGTTGTGTCTGACTCTTCGCGACCCCATGGACTGCAGCCTACCGGGCTCCTCCATCAGTGGCATTTTCCAGGCAAGAGTACTGGAGTGGGTTGCCATTGCCTTCTCCGAGACACCTCCTAGAAACTAACAAAGACCATTAGAAAGGTCTGAGGCCCAGCACCTGGGGGAGGGTTGATGTGAACCACAGCATCTGTGTGGTTACGGATGTGGTGTTGTTTGGTCACTAAGTCATGTCCAACTCTTTGTGACCCCAGGGATTGTAGCCCACCAGGCTTCTCTGTCCATGGGATTTCCCAGGCAAGAATACTAGAGTGGGTTGCCATTTCCTACTCCAGGGACTCTTCTTGACCCAGGGATCAAACCCACATTTCCTGTGTTGGCAGGTGGATTCTTTACCACTGAACCACCAGGGAAACCCCATGGTTACAGATGCACGAACAAAATTTGATGACTCCAAAGAAGGACCAAGTATGCTCCTCAGACACTAGGAAAACAGTAGCACTAGAGAGGAGAGAGAACCTGAAAATTTGGGCTTCATTGTGAGAATTAAATTATTTTATTGTTTTCATATATGTGTGATATCATCATCTTAAGAAGGTCTCAATCCACTCTACGACTACACGCACTTGCAGAAACAATTTTTGCACCTCTGAGAATCTGAATAAAGAACATGCTGAAGAGTGAGTGAAATGTTGCTTTAAGGTAAAGAAACAGACCTGTTTTGAGCAGCTTTGAAAACTGCCTCATTTCCAGCAGTGCTTTGTATATTTGTGAGCACACGTGTGATCAAAATAGGAGCTGAGTCCTTGTGTGATGAGCTCTGTGTGATTGTGTGTTCATGTAAATGTCTGTGGAGGCATTTGTCCACAAGACATGGGTAAGTAAAAGATCTCAAATGGTATCCTAATCTCAGAAATGTTGGCTCAGAAGTGAGACAGATTGAAACAATCTATAAAGCGAATAAGAAACAGAAATGAAGTTGAGTCAAAAGAGGAAAAAGGCCAATGTGTTATTGAAGAGGCACAAATGCCATAAATTGAAAATAGATGTTTAGCACTGGTTATAACTTTACCATGCTGCTGTGATGTTTAAAAATGACCAATTCTGTAATATGGTTTAAAGCAGTGCTTACCAACCTTGAACGGGTTTAAATACTCATCATGCACACGTGAAAGAAGTTTGGTCAAGCATAAGAAAAAAGGTAAGACTAAAGAACACACAGAGTTTCTAGTTTGCAGATGTAATTTGTGAAAATTTCACTAACCTAAGCTATTATAAAATAGCTGCATTACATTACAGAAATAAGGAAAATTTCAGAGAAATGATTACTAGTTAATAGGAAAATTTCAGAGAAATGATTTCTGGTTAATAGGAAGAATTTCACTTTCTAAAGAAAAGTACAGAAAACCTTTCATTTTGATAGATTTGTCCAATGTAAAACAATGAAGAAATAGAATGTGACGTTTTAAGGCCGTAGATAGGTTTAGTGTAAACTGTTACAAAGTGGAAGAAGTATGTAGATCTTAGCTGATTTCCCCCTGGAACCTGTTTTCTTGAAGGTTTAGGCATTTCACAAATCTCCTGCATTTGTGTAATGGTTTACCCTTTTTCAAAGGGCTTTTGCATTTCTGATCCTTGTTGATCCCCATAACAACTTTCACAGTGTTCTGAGCATTAAGTGTGAGCTACAGAGAGGTTGTGTGGTTTATTTGAGGTGTCACAGTCTGTGACAGCCCCACTACAAGTAATTCCTATTCTACAGTCATTAATGCCTCCCTAAAATCATACAAAGGGTAGCCATACATCCATTCTAAGAACTGTAGAGCCATCCATTGTCCTGTGTATTTCCTGCCAGGCAGGGAACACAAAGGCTGCCATCTTGGTAGTATAGGTTCATTCTGACCAGTTAGTGCCCAGGCCATGATAAAAATTTTAGTATCATCTGTGATTACATGTGTAAAGGAAAAGACCCTAGAAGGGGAGGTCAAGAACGTTGGGGTCTAGTTCTGGTTTTTATTATTGAGAATGCTGCAGCCATCACAGCTGAAACTGAGTGTTTACTACAATAATGCATCCCACCAAGTACGCCACAGGGAGGATCTCTCAGTTCTTACAGCCTCTCTCTGCAGGAGGTAAGCTTAGCTTCTACTTTACTGATAAGAAAACCTAGACCCAAAGAAATGAAATCAGTTGCCCAAGAATATGTAGCTTAAAAGGGTCAGAAGCCAGGACTTGAACTTGGCAGTCAAATGCCTTAACTTGTGTTTCTGTGTTGAGAACCAGCCATTGATTGGCTGATTTAGGCAATCTCTCAATTTCTCTGAGTTCAGTTTCCTTGATTAATAGTAAAAAAGGTTTCACTCAGTCCCTTCCAATTCCATATACACTATGGAAATGAGAGAAGAAATATAGCTGAAGTGTAATTTCTCCTTTGCTAATCAGTGTGTAAAAGGTGCTCTGAACCCAGCAGATAAAGCTGAGGAGCTTCATCCTTCCACCTGTTTCCTCCACTGTAAACTTAGTGTATTGTGTTTATTTATTTTCTACTTTAAGTATGTTCCCAGTATGTTATAGACAAAATTTTAAAATCAAAATGCTAAACTTACTGAACAATGAATTAAAAAAAAAATCTCTAGTGTGAATCTTTGTGTGTGTGTTGTTCTTTTGTAATTTTAGCTGCCTGAGTCTTCCTTGCTACACTTGAGCTTTCTCCAGTTGCAGCGAGCGGGGCTACTCTTTGCTGCGGTGCTCAGGCTTCTCATTGTGGTGGCTTCTCTTGCCATGGAACATAGGCTCTAGGTGCCTGGGCCTCAGTAGTTGCAGCCTTCGAGGCTTGTGGAAACTTCTGGGGCCAGGGATCAAATCCATGTCCCTTGCATTGGCAGGAGGATTCTTATCCACTGTATCACCAGGGAAGCCCTTTACTGAGGTATGCTTCACATACACCCACTCTAGTGTCCTTGCCTGGAGAATCCCAGGGACGGAAGAGCCTGGTGGGCTGCCATCTATGGGGTCGCACAGAGTCAGACGTGACTGAAGTGACTTAGCAGCAGCAGCAGCAGCAGTGGCAGTTTCAAATATTAAAAGCTAAACATATTTAATGTGCACAACTTGATGAGTTTAGAGACAAGCATATACTTGTGAAACCATCATCATAATCTAATTCATAAACCTATCCATTGCCTCTGAAAGTTTTCTCATGCCCTCTTATTTATCATTTATTTTAGTAATGTTATTAGTGATAAAAACACTTAACATAAGATCTATTCTTATAGCAAGCTTTTACACATAGTACTGTTAACTATATTGTGAGTCATTTGTAAAATAATCATCCCTTTAAAATATAGCTTTTGTAAAACTCAGATTTTCACTGTAAAGTGCTCAATTAGAAATGCTCCTGTGATTCAACAGGTCTTTAAACAGCTCCATGTTTTTGTTCCACAAAAACAACAATTATTTTACTTTGGTGACGTATTTTGTGGTGATAGCCCATCAATCGATTAAGGAAACATTGCAATGTAACATAGTCTGATAAATAATCAGGACAAGACTAATGGTTATATGTAATGAAAACCACCTGTCTGTTACAGTGGCTTGCTTGCTTTCTTCATTTCATTTCAGACTCCAATAAATTGTAAATGCCTTGAAGCATACTCAACCAAGGTGGAGTAAATGTAGTTCTCTCAGAGTAATAGTCCCCTCTTTGGGACCACAACTAATATTCTCATGGTCTACAGTTGGAAGAGAAAAAGTATAGTCAACTGACAGGCTGTTTTGTTGACTTGACCCTGTTCTTTTATAAAGGACAAGTGTTTCCTTAGTTTGCAGGCTCCTTTGTATGGAGTTCAGACAGCTAAATTCCTAGTCTTGCAGATCATATTTTATACTCCTCTCCAAAGCATGATGAGTAAGCTGCTATAAAAATCACCTAATTGTCTACAGTGAAATAGACAATTCCTGAGTTGGTGACCTTTTAACTGAATGATCAAATAAAATACAAATTTGAGAGGGAAAAAAAAAAAAAAAACCTGACCTGCATTCTATCTTTTGAGGACACTCTCAGCAGTGAGCATGTGCACTCAAGTCTAGAGGGACACAGTGAAAAATAACACGGACAATAGCTATCTCTGAAAGGTTAAGTGATTTCCTTTTTTAAATTGTTGTTTTTGCTCAGTTCCTAAGTCATGTCCCAGGCTTTGTGACCCCACAGACTGCAGTACACCAGGCTTCCTTGTCCTTCACTATCTCTCACAGTTTGCTCAAACTCATGTTCATTGAGTCGGTAATGCCACCCAATCCTCCCTTCTTATCCTGCCCTGAGTCTTTCCCAGCGTCAGGGTCTTTCCCAGTGAGTCAGCTCTTTGCATCAAGTGGCCAAACTATTAGAGCATCAGCTTCAGCATCAGTCCCTCCAATGAATATTCAGGGTTGATTTCCTTTAGAATTGACTGGTTGGATCTCCTTGCTGTCCAAGAAACTCTCAAGAGTCTTCTCCAGCACCACAGTTCAAAAGCATCAATTCTTCGGTGTTCCACCTCCTTTACAGTCCAACTCTTACATCCATACATGACTAGAGAAAAAACCATAGCTTTGACTATATGAACCTTTGTCAGCAAAGTTATGTCTTTAAATTGTTTACTGCTTGTATTTTCAAAATGTTCTTTACAATCTTTTATTACCATCTCCAAATAAATGAAAAACAACTTTTTGTTTTATTATTAGCTGTAATTTTGTCATTTTCTGATTAACATTTTGGTAACAAATTTACAGTGAGGACAGTTACTAAGAGATTAAAATTCCTATCATTTTTATTCCCACTCTGAACAAGGCCATACAAAGTTTCTCTGAGGAATCCATTTTCTGTACAGTTATGCTAGTGATAAAATCTCATTTGGCTAAACTCTCCTGCATGGAGTGGCAAGAACACAAGAAATTCTAGTTTTAAAATAGACCTTTCTTACCCAGAAAACTATTTATCTGGAAGTTATCACTTCCCAAAGAACCTTAGCTAATCAGGGTATAGTCAAGTATCCTGACAATACAAAAAGGGCTCTGAACCATCCAAGAAAAGAGATGGAACATTTTGCTCAAAACAGAACCACTTGGGTTTTACCTTTGTCAGTTTTTTCTCTCTCTGGGTAAATGGAACAGAGTTCCAAAATACAGAGAGACACTGGGTCTGCTGGGCTAATTCACTAGTGTCTGGAGGGTATTCTGAGGTGGTTACTCTGGTCCTTCATGTTTCTAAGGGTACTTTGAGATCTATCCAGCCATTAAAGTAAGACCCCTCAGTTACAGGGCAGTGGAGCCCTGTGAGCACTCCAGGTACAGCTCAGGTGGACAAAGCCAGGGGGAGGCTCTGACAAGCATCAGGGCTGGGTGGCAGCAAGTGGCTCTTCTGAAAAGAGTCGGTGCCTGAGGGACAACAGAGCAAAATAGAGGAGAAAGTGAAGCAAAATCTTTCCCACTTATTCTGTGTGAAATGAATACGATGGAGGCAGAGTTCTGGGAGTAGCACAAACACTCTGGCTGATGGGAATGAAGAATTTTCTTATCTTCCTCCTTGAGTTATCCTTTGTTACTGCTGTTCAGTCGCTGAAGTTATGTCTCTTTGAGACCCCATGACTGTAGTCCACCAGGCTCCTCTGTCCACTATCTCCCGGCGTTTGCCCAAATTCATGTCCATTGAGTCAGTGATGCTATCTAACCATATCTCATCTTCTGCCTCCCCCTTCTCCTTTTGCCTTCAACCTTTCCCAGCATAAGGGTCTTTTCCAATGAGTTGGTTCTTCAGATCAAATGGCCAGCGTATTTGATCTTCAGCAACAGTCCTTCCAATGAATATTCAGGGTTGATTTCCTTTAAGATTGACTGGTTTGATTTCCTTGCAGTCCAAGTGACTCTGAAAAGTCTTCTCCAGCACCACGGTTCAAAAGCATCAATTCTTTGGTACATTGGCAAGTGGATTCTTTACCACTGGGTCACCTGGGAAACCCAAGTTATCCTTTGCTCCATAACAAATCATCCCAAAACACTGTGACTTCGAACAATACACCATTTATTTGCTCGAAACTGTGCACTTTGGACAGGGATCAACTAGGCAGTTTTTCTTCTGTTCTCAGGTAGCGTGAGCGTGAAGCTGCAGTCAGCTGGTGCCTTAGCTGACAGCTGGCTGGCACGGCGTGTGCATGTGCATGCTCAGCCTTGTCTGACTCTTTGAGAGTCTGTGGACTATAGCCCGCCAGGCTCAACTGTCCACGGAATTTTCCAGGCAAGAATACTGGAGTGGTATTGCCATTGTCCCGGTGTTCCCACTCACATGTCTGGGGCTTCTGCTGGGGCAGCTAAAGTCTTCCTGTGCAGTCTCTTGTCCTCAAAGAGGCCTGCCCATGTTTGTTCACAAGACAGCAGTGTTTCAACAGAGGAAAAGCAAAGCCACAAGACCCCTCAAGGTCTAGCCTCAGAAGTTACACAGTGTCACTTCTACCACATTTTGCTACTCAGAGCAAGTCACAAAGCAGCCTGGATACAAGAGATGGCACAGTAACTACTGATAGGAATGTAAATTGGTGCAGCCACTATGGAAAATACTATGGATGTTTATTAAAAAACTAAAACCAGAGTTACCATATGATCCAGCAATCCCACTCCTGAGCATATATCCAGAAAAGACAAAAACTCTTAATTCAAAAAGATCTATGCACCCTAATGTTCATAGCAGCACTATTTGTAATAGCTAAGACATGAACACAACCTAGATATTTGTCAACAGATAACTTGATAAAGATACAGTGTATACATATAGAATGAAATGCTACTTGGCAATTTTAAAAAAAGAATGAAATATTGCCATTTTTAGCAACATGGGTGGACCTAGATACTATCACACTAAGTGATTTAAGTCAAACAGAGATAGATAAGTATGTGACATCAGTTATATGTGAAATCTAAAAAGTAATGCAAGTGAATCTATTTCTAAACAGACATAGACTCACAGACATAGAATACAAATTTATGGCTACCAAACAGGAGAGGGAGGCGAAAGAGGGATCAGTTAGGAGTTTGGATTAACAGATACACAATCCTATCCATAAAACAGATAAACAACAAGGATTTACTGTCTGCAAGGAACTATGTTCAATATCTTGTAATAACTTAGAAAAGAATCTGAATATATATGTATATATACATTACTGAGGGGCTTCCCTGGTGGCTCAATGGTAAAGAATCCACCTGTAGTGCAGGAGACACTAGTTTGATCCCTGAATCAGGAAGATCCCCTGGAGAAGGAAATGGCAACCCACTCCAGTATTCATGCCTGAGAAATTCTGTGGACAGTGGAACCTGGCATCTACAGTTCATGGGGTCACTAAGAGTTGGACATGACTTAGCAACTAAACAACAACAATAAAATACATAACTGAATCACTTTCCTATATTCCTGAAACTAACACAATATTGTAAATCAACTATGCTTCAATTTAATAGGTGGGGTGGTAGACTCCACTGGACAAAGGGAGTAGCAAAGTTAGCTTGAAAGAGAGTGAGAGACAATAGAGAGGCCTGGCTCACCGAGGCCGTGGTTGTAATAATCTACCCCAGTGCCTTGGAGTACACTCCTGGGGTTGGGGTCAGTCTGACAGGTATAATGGGGTGTACATTCCTAGCGCAGCCACAGCCACACATCAGACACCCCAGTACCTCCAGCATGGCCAGGCACTGCATCAGCCACACCCAAGGCAAGAGCCCATGGCTTGGTGAATAAAGAAGGAAGTGTGAATGGCACCTGAAAATTTCTTTGCTTTTTTGAGTTCAAAGAGAAAGATCTGAATGCTGGGTTCCCACAACAGTGCAGGTGAGGACTGAGACACCAAAACAGTATCTTGTTATTAGGCTGTTTCTATTTTCTTTTTTGTTTTTTTATTTTATAACCTGTTAAAATAACCTTTTCCCCTTGGTTCATGGCCTGGGAAGCATATGTAATTCTAATACGCTTGATTTACTGACTTTCTAACCTATAACAGCTTAAAGGAGCATCTACAAGCAAGCAAAAGAACCACTGGGTCTCAGTTCTCTGACAAAAGCTAAAATGACCAAAAAAGCCTGGCAGAAAAAGAAGAAGAATGACAAAAAAAAATCCTGGCAGAAAGTAAGTGTCAGAAAACCATAAAAAGCAAATTCAATAATTCAACAAATCTTACCAATCTGTAGGAACAGAATCCCCTGGATCATATCCCAACTGTATTTAATGATAACTAAGACCCCAGACATTTTAAATATTTTCAGCATATTCAAGTAAAGAACACAGAAGACCACAGATAATAAAAAATCGCAATAAAGCAAAATTTCGAAGTCGAATGTAACTTAATTGGTAATTGGCTACAAGGGGTAGAAGGAGAGGAATAAAGTGACCCCGTGATCATTTGGGACATTTCTCACTTAGTATATGGTCAGTAATGCAGAGTATAATTTTCTTATGCTGGCATTCAAAGAGTTAACTAACCCAGAAAATTCACTTTTATGAATCTTCCACCGATGCCAAACACATGAAGTGTTACTTTGCTATTTTCTGCCTAACTGGCACTAATTTCAAAAGAAGGAAAATCTAATTTTTTTTCACTTGTACCATACATTTCTGCAAGATGCTTTTTATTCACAAATATTTTCTTATTTGGTCAACATAACAATCTTTAAGGGACAGATGTGTTTATTGCCCATTTAAAGATAAGAATATAAATATTCAAGGAAGGCTAAGTAACTTGGCATGAACACAAAGCTGGTTAAATTCACATTAAAAAAAATTTTTTTTGGCCACACCATGTGGCATGTGGAATCCTAGTTCTCTAACCAGGGATCCAACTCATGCCTCCTGCATTGGAAGCATGGAGTCTCAAACACTGGACCACCAGGAGAGTCCCTAAAAATCACATATTTTGATACTAGCTATCACCCCTGTCCCCTGGTTCAATTTCTGGGTTGGGAAGATCCCCTGGAAAAGAAAGAGGCTACCCATTCCAGTATTCTTGCGCTTCCCTGGTGGCTCAGATGGTAAAGAATCTACCTGCAATGCAGGAGACCTGAGTTTGATCCCCAGGTGGGGAAGATCCCCTGAAGAAGGGCATGGGAACCCACTCCAGTATTCTTGCCTGGAGAATCCCCAAGGACAGAGGAGCCTGGTGGGCTACAGTCCATGGAGTCACAGAGTCGGACACGACTGAATGACTAAGCACAGCACAGCACCCCTGTTACAGGACTTGTTAAGAGGCTCTCATGAAAGAGACCGAATTCTGACGTGTACAGGGGGAGGTTTCCCACACCAACAAGGAATTCTCAGACACCAGCTGGCTGTCCTCTAATTCAATGCAATTCTGACACTATCTACCCAGAGATGGAGTCAGAGTCCAGATCCCTGTTCTCAGATATTTCATGAATATTCCTCCTTCTCTTTTCTCAATTCCCTTCCTTTTATAGTCTTCAAGAGTCTGCCTGAAATGCAGGAGACCTGGATCTTGACCCTGCTATACTTATGATATCTCCACCAAGTCAGGCTGAGAAGTTGATTTGCAGACTAAGTTCCAGCTTTTCCATTTTGGCCATTGAATAAAGTTGTGCTGTTCCAGTCTCAGCATCAGTTTCTTTACTAGCTATGCAAATTTGGGCAGAAAAAGAACCACCCTGGCCAAGACAAGGGGTCTCCACCCAGCCTAGGACCCTGGTGAGAGTCCAGGCACCAATTTGATAACAGCTGGAATGGCGGACACACAATACAGTCAAGTATATTAGATTTTCCATGAGGTGATAGTGGTAAAGAAACCTACCGCCAATGTAGGAGACATAAAAGACTCAGGTTCCATCCCTGGATTGGGAAGGTCCCTAGAGGAGGGAACGGCAACCTGCTCTATTTTCTTGCTTTGAAGCGGCTTAGCATGCATGCCTGTACTCCCAGGGATAATCTACAAACTGGAAAAGAATTACATTGCAGAGCTTCTCCTCCACAGGAAAACAAGCCCCAGAGGATCTGGCCTTGAAGGCCAGTGGGGCTTACTTTTAAGAAAGCCAGAGGGCTGTGGGAAATAGACTCCACTCCTAAAGTAGAGTTAGTCATTCAGTTGTGTCCAACTCTTTGCAATCCCATGGACTATGGCCCGCCAGGCTCCTCTGTCCATGGAATTCTCCAGGCAAGAATACTGGAGGGGATTTGCCATTCCCTTCTCCAGAGGATCTTTCCTACCCAGGGATCGAACCTGGGTCTTTTTCATTGCAGGCAGATTCTTTACCGTCTGAACTACAGGGAAGATTCATTTTTAAAGGGTGCACACAATATCCCATTCCGTCTGGGACCCAGGGCAGAAGCAATGTATCCAACTGGAGCCTGGATTAGACCTACCTGCTGGTCTCGGAGCATCTCTAGGAGAGGCAGGAGGAAACGCAGCTCACTCTGGGGACACAGACGCTGGTAGCTGTCTTTGGCACATTGATGCTGGCAAACCTGCCAGCATACAGATTCCTTCCTCTAGCTTATTAGCTGTGGATCGGGCCCTGCCCCGGCCCAGCATCTTGTAGGCACCAGTGATGGGGCTCCTCAGGATATCACACGGCCACTCCTCACAGTCAGACTGCCTTAAGACCATCAGAGACAGCGCCGGGGCCACCAGACTGCCCAAGAGCAGCTTGGCCGGCCAGTAGTCTGGACCGGTCTCAGAATCCCCTGCGCCTGGCCCCGCCCCCCGGGATCCCTCTAGCCTCCCACCAGCCTCCCCACAGGGGCAGCCGCCAGATGCAGTGAAATCACCATCCACAGCGTGCTGACCCTCCTGCCCACCAGCAGGTCAGATCCCACCAGCTGAACCACCCAAGCTTCGGGACATTCTGGACTTCCTACTCGACCGTGTCAGGGGCGGCCCCTCTTCACCAGCATTCTAACACCAGCTCTGGGATCCCGGGCCGTGCAGCCAGTGAAAGTAAAGTCATGTCCAACCCTTTGTGACCCCATGGACTGTAGCCTATCAGGCTCCTCCATCCATGGGATTTTCCAGGCCAGAGTGATGGAGTGGATTGCCATTGCCTTCTCCAGGGGATCTGCCTGACCCAGGAATCGAGCCTGGGTCTCCCGCATTGTAGGCAGACGCTTTACCGTCGGAGCCACCAAACCCCAGAACCTGGCTCCACCTGAGAGCCTGGAGTCCTCTGGACTGTGACCCACCAGGAGGCAGCACCAGCCCTGAGGTCCCCTGGGGTCCACCCTCAGCCACCACTTCATGCCCTGGTCCCACCGACCAGCAGCCAGCCGGCACCTCCTTCCTCATGAGGCAGGGCCTGGCAGCCAACCAGACCAAGGGGCCAACCAAGCCCACCAGACCACCCTCATAGTCAGCCCAAAGAAGGACGCGAGAGCCCTCTCTGGGGGACCCCGAGCTTATTACTCAGGTGAGGAGAGGGAGTGTGCTGTGGGGAAACACAGGACATCTCCTCCAAAGGCCACCTTCCCAAGGTTGCTGAAACATCCCTAACCTAACACAGTCATAAAGATACAAACAGCTGGGCCTTCCCTGGCCATCCAGCAGTTAGCAGCCCTCTGGCAAGGGCCCCAGTCGGATCCCTGGTCCAGGAACTAAGATCCCTCAAGCCTGTGGTGTGGCCAAATATATGTGTGTGTGTGTATACACACACACACACACACACACACACACACAAACAGGCAAAATCAGGGAACAGAGGAACAACTTACAGATGAAGGAACAAGACAAAACCCCACAAGAAGATCTAATGGAGACTTCCCTGGTGGCCCAGTGGTGAAGATTGTGTGCTGCTAATGCAGGGGGTCACAGGTTCAATCCCTGATTGGGAAACTAAGATCTTGCATGCCACGTGGTGTGACCAAAAGATAAAAATAATAATAAACCACTAAATGAAGTGGAGATAGAGAATCTACCAGAGAAAGTGTTGTTCAGGGTAGTGATCATGAAGGTGATTGAGACCTCAGGAGAAGAACGGACACACGGAGCAAGGGTTAAGTTTTTAACAGAGTTAGAAAATGTAAAGACCAACCAAACAGAGATGAGGAGTACAATAACTGAAATGAAAAATGCACCAGAGCCTGGGAACCCAGAAACACCCTGATAGGAGCAATGGAAACAAAGATTCAGACTGCCTTTGTTATATTTATATTTAAACATGTAGAAATTATAATATTGTACACAAATGCGTTCAAAGGACATGTTTCCCAGAATTGTGCCACCTGGAAATGTCCACAAAGTATGAGGTGTCAACACCAGGGCTTCCTCACCTACCAGCTGTGTGACCTTGAGTAAGTTACTTAACCACTTTGAGCCTCAGATTCTTTTTCTATTGAAGGAGAATGGTAATGCTGTAGTGGGCCGCTGTTATTTTTGTCCATCCCTTGGGGATTCATGTGTTTCCCAAGTCATGTATCAGCTCATAGTAACCACTCAGTAAATGATCATTTTTATTGATTATTATTACACTGGTTTCTCTGGTAGCTCAGATAAAGAATCCACCTGCAATTCGGAGACCTGGGTTTGATCCCTGGGTCAGGAAGATCCCCTGGAGAAGGAATGGCAACCCACTCCAGTATCCTTGCCTGGAGAATTCCACTGACAGAGGAACCCAGCAGGCTACATACAGTCCGTGGGGTCGAAAAGAGAAGGACACAACTGAGCAAACAAGCACACATACATTATACTGGTAGTGGTCCATATGTATGTCTCTGCAAAAGAAAGAAAAGCCATAATATCACAATGAATACAGTCACTGACATATTCTCATCAGTGCTGTCTCTATTCTACACCATGTGCATCCTGACCTGGAGGGTCTGTGAAAGGAAATGCCCCTTACATTGTCACATGGTACGTCCAGAGGCCCTGCAGCAAACCAATTGTGTTTTTTCTTTCTGAGCATCGAGGCGTTCTTTTTGTCCTTTGTTTTCATCAGGCATTTCAGGAACCATCTTGGAGTTCTCTCTAACTAGTAGCCCCTGTTGTGAGAGTGATTGTATCACACTTAATGGCATGTCTGACTTGGGAGACTATAGGGATAATGTGGGTGGTGGTCACAGTTTAGCCAAAGTCTATATAAATTTCAATTACTACCTGCAGCTATTCCCTTACACATAACCCTGTCCTGAGCCAGACGCCACTGCTTTCCTTTGCCATAAACTGCGTAGGCACAACCTATAATCTTCCCCCATCTTCCTCATTCCTTGCTTTTATTTTCATTCTTCTCTTCCTATGACCGACCACAGTATTCACAATTCAAATGCCGCCTTGTGAAGCCCATGACATGATCTGTGAGTAAAGACATCTTTATCTTATATCAAGATTGGGTCCTCCTCTTCCTGCTCATGCAAAAATCACAATCAAAAACTCAGGCATGAAATACATACCTAAGACATTTTGAAGCCCTCTACACCTGGGTTTCAGCATTTTAAAAAATCACTAATATTTTTCTTTTTTTTCCCAAAAGAACACTTGCTGCTTGTTTATGAGAAAAGATCTTCGTTAACTATGGGCCCACATAAGTGCAGTAGACAGCATGCTTAGGATGAACAGAAGAGCTGATTTATAGGTTGCTTCTACTTTCCCAAATAGATTTCATTTTCCAGTTGTCTCATCCTCTGTTGTCTTACTCTATAGCAGCTAATTTCTGTAATGGTTCTGTTGCCATGGATTAAAAAAAAAAAAAAGTGTTGAAACGTTTGCAGCAGAAGCTCTGTGTGACAGGAGCCACTGGCGTCAGTTGCTTTGGCTGCAGCCAACCTCTCCTCTTCTTCTAGGAGTCACCTTTAGGCAGCAAAGGGACGCTGAGTTTACCGGGCAGTCACTAATGGGTGAGAAAGGACATATTTTCCACTTGGGAAAAATCAAATCACAACTGCTAGAGGTGACTCTGAACACAGTTATCCTACAAATTTCCAGAAACTGCCTGCACACCAGTTGGGCTGCAGGTGCATTTTGACTTTTTCAATGTACCATAAATTGTATCGATAAAACATCTAACAAATCTCCTTGATCAAAATAGCCATGGCTTTGTGCATTCCAAAAATAATTTCTTTTCTCTTGGTCAGAATTTTAAAGGTTAAAAAATATGGTTTCCAGGCAGGATGAGAATCCTTGCTGGCCATTTCCCAGGCAGGAAACCTTGGGCAAGTCACTTAGGAGTTGTGTACCTCAGTTTCCACATAACGTTGAAAGGTACTGTTAACACTGTCTAGCTCCAATATTTTGGGGATCATCAGTATTACTGGGATCATGTAAGTGAGATAAGTATTAAAAATAAATATAATTGTGTCTGATGTATAGAGGCAGTATAAATTTTTCAAAAATCATCCTTTTAAAAGACTTTATAATCGATCTTTAAGGAGAAGGAAGATCTCGCAATTATTCTGTATTACTGATTACAGCAGCAAGATTGCTAAGCCTGTTTATTATAAGTGTTAGCTGCTATTTCTACTGTTAATATTAGTATTCTCATTTTGTTTCTATACATTATTGATGTATTCCTTTCACAAGTAGAGTCAGCATCCATAACCTCATTTGCTGTTTTGCCTAAAGATTGTCATTCCCTCTTTATTTATGCTTTGGGGTTTTCATTTACAGCATGCGCAGTCAAATCTGCTCAGAGGAAGCAGCCATACTTAACTTACAGAACTCTAAATATCATTTTAGGGACTTCTTTGGCAGTCCAGTGATTAGACTCAACATTTCCAATGCAAGGGGAACAGGTTCGTTCTCTGAGTCAGAGATCTAAGATCCTACCTGCCCTCAGTGTGGCCAAAAATAAAAATAAAATATGTATATTTTAAAGTTTTAAATTTATATTTTGAAGGATTGCATACAGAGTAGTATCCTGAGCTCTTCCTCAAATCCAAGTGTCATACTTGAAGTGCCATCTTTGCCTGCTTGTTTCATGTACTCCTTTTTGCATTCTTTTCCTTGATTTTGATTGCAGTGATATTTTAATATTTCCAAGTAAGTCTCATACATCATGTTCTCATGCACCTGTATACATTAGGGCATTTCTGACTAGGCATAACCACACTATTATCAGCTATACAAACAAAATTAATGTCACCTAATACCTAGACCAAAATCAAATATCCTGATTGGCTGAGAAATGACATTTTATAGTTGCTTTGGTCAAACCAAGGTCCAAACAAAGTCTACACCTTCTACATAAGTGTTGAATTTTTTAAGACATAACAAGGTACTTAAGAGACATAACCCTATCTCTTGTCTTTTTCTAATCAATAATACCTGACCTTAATTCTCCTTAAAGACCTATTAAAAAGTTTAAAAGGAGGTGATTTTTAACAAGGTCCTACTATATAACATGGGCTTCCTGTGGCTCATCGATAAAGAATCTGCCTGCCAATGCAGAAGACGTGGATTTGATCCCTGGGTGGGGAAGATTTCCCTGGGGTAAGGAAATGGCAGCCCACTCCAGCATTCTTGCCTGGGAAATCCCATGCACAGAGGAGCCTGTTGAACTATAGTTCATGGGGTCGTAAGAGCCAGACACAACTTATCCACTAAACAGCAACAACTATATAGCACAGGGAACTCAACTCGATGTTTCGTGGCATTGAGAATGAATTCTTAATTGGACTATGCTCTTCAAACAAAAAAAGAAGAGGAGGGTAGGCAGGCAAAAAGCCAGATGAAGGACATCCTCTCACTTTTGTTTTCTCTCCATTATTTTTATAGCTTTTCATCTTCTGTTTTTACTTCCCCATACCCAGACACTGTTTCTTTGTTTGTTTGTTTTTTCATTTTTGTGTTAAGATTGATCACGCAGCATAAACACATTACCAAGGACAAAATGCAAAACACCATCACCCACATAACTAAAAAAAATAAGGAGTCGTTTTACTAGACCACCTTTATTTTACCTCCTGAAAAGTTAGTCCACAGCATTATTATCTATCCTCCATATCCTTGCTGTCACCTTAAATCATCATGGACAGAAGGAGAGATACTGGAAACAAAGTCCTGACTTCTGGGCAAAGATGGAAGAATTTAACTTTTATATACTTCTTAAAGCTCAACATTCAGAAAACGAAGATCATGGCATCTGGTCCCATCACTTCATGGGAAATAGATGGGGAAACAGTGGAAACACTGTCAGACTTTATTTTGGGGGGCTCCAAAATCACTGCAGATGGTGACTGCAGCCATGAAATCAAAAGATGCTTACTCCTTGGAAGAAAAGTTATGACCAACCTAGATAGTATATTCAAAAGCAGAGACATTACTTTGCCGACTAAGGTCCTTCTAGTCCTTCTAGTCAAGGCTATGGTTTTCCCTGTGGTCATGTACGGATGTGAGAGTTGGACTGTGAAGAAGGCTGAGCGCTGAAGAATTGATGCTTTTGAACTGTGGTGTTGGAGAAGACTCTTGAGAGTCCCTTGGACTGCAAGGAGATCCAACCAGTCCATTCTGAAGGAGATCAGCCCTGGGATTTCTTTGGAAGGAATGATGCTAAAGCTGAAACTCCAGTACTTTGGCCATGTGAAGAGTTAACTCATTGGAAAAGACTCTGATGCTGGGAAGGATTGGGGGCAGGAGGAGAAGGGGACGACCGAGGATGAGATGGCTGGATGGCATTACGGACTCGATCAATGCGAGTCTGAGTGACCTCCGGGAGATGGTGATGGACAGGGAGGCCTGGCATGCTTTGATTCATGGGGTCGCAAAGAGTCGGATACGACTGAGTGAACTGAACTGAACTCTCTCCTAAAATCATGCTACAGGAACAGTATAGGGATTTTTAACACAGTAAAAACAACATTTTATTGGTATAAATTGGCAAAATATAAACATTTATGCTTTTCTGGGACTTCCCTATAGCAGTCCAGTGATTGATTCCATGCTTCCAATGCAGGGAGTAAAGGTTCGACCCCTGTTCAGAGAACTAAGATCCCCCATGCTATGTGGTGCAACCAAACATTTAAAATGTTTCTAATTTAAAAATAAATAAATAAACATTAGTGCTTAAATTTTTTTCTCAAAGTATAGTTGATTTACAACATTGTGTCAGTTTCTGCTGTACAGCAGAGTGAATCAGTTAATATATGTACATATAGCCTCTCTTTTCAGATTGTTTTCCCATATAGGTCATTACAGAATATTGAGTAGAGTTCCTTGTGCTATATAGTAGGTCTTTATTAGTTATCAATTTTATATAGAGTATTGTGTATATGGGGACTTCCCCAGGGGCTCAGCAGGTAAAGAATCTGTCTGCAATGCAGGAGACACAGAAGATTAAAATTCAATCCCTGAGTCAGGAAGATTCCCTGGAGAAGGAAATGGCAACCCACTCCAGTATTCTTGCCTGGAAAATCCCATAAGCAGAGGAACCTGGCAGGTTACAGTCCAAAGAATCACAAAGAATCGGACACAGCTGAGCGACTAAGCACACACACACACACACACAGTGTCAAACCCCATCTCCCAGTTTATTCTTTGAGTCAGATGTATACAGAACCCCAACACATCTCAATAGACCTTGGTTTGAAAACCTTGGGCTAAACTCTGTGATGTGGCTTCCTTCTTATCTCTAAGAAGATGGTGGACTTAGTAGTAGCAAGAACTGGTAGCCTAGGAATCACCAGATCCAGAGGCCAGTCCCAGCTCTGCCTCTTGCTAGCTGCGTAATATTAAGGCAGACTTTTCCCCTCTCAAAACAGACGGCAACTTCACCTCGTGAGAAAGGAGGGGGCAGTTCCCATATATGCTCTCTCACATCCCTTCCAGTTTTGAGTCCCAGTGCCAAAATCTTTGGCAAAATCAAATGAAATCCTAATCTAAGATCCTACTGAACCAACAGACATGACCCAATTCACCCAAAGGGTTTAAATAAATAAATCAACCCTTAAAAACAAAGAAAAAGAAGAGAGAAAACAAACCATGAAAACTGTGAAAGCTGGAAAGCAGATCATTAAGTGACAAATGATTTAGCACCCTGAAAAAACTAAATCCTACACTGGCAGTGAAGAAAGCCAAGAAGCATCTGGATTTACAGCAGAGAAGCCCCCAAAGGCTCAGGAACTGGTGGCCCCAGACACTGCTAGAAGAGGAGCTGAGACGGGGCCACTGGGAGGCAGGGAAGGAGAATAAAAGAGAGAGAGCTGAAAGTCTGTCTGAGAAACAGTTAGATCTTCATTTCCCTTGCCAGCTATAAACTGTTGAGCTACTGCCTCATCCCCACAAAAGATTTCATTTTTGCAAGGAAAATGGCAAGGGGCTTGGGACTCAGGGGTCACCAAGGAATAACTGAAAGCAAAGGAAAACAGGAATTAGCATAGTCATGTGGAGACTGAGACCACCACCCTTCCTTCTCCTGGACTTGCAAGACCTTGACAACCAGGCATCTCCCTCAAGTGGGATTTGACAGTCTTTTCTATAGAATGTGCCCAGCCCAAGAGCAAAGACCTACGCAGAGGTTTCCTGCTAAACAACCAGCCTATTGTGAGTGCAGTCCATGTGTGGGTACCACACGCAGCTTTTTAGCCATACATGGAAGCTGACCCTCAAGTATCAACAAGCATCCAAGGAATTCCTCTAATATGAAAGAGTTATATAACTGCACAGTTAGAAGGAAATGTCCAGAGGACCCCCTCCACTTCTGATGCCAACTGTAAATTTGGGGGCTCCCAGGGCCACCCTTAGGGTTTTTTAATTTGCTAGAAGGACTCACTGCTACTGCTAAGTCACTTCAGTCGTGTCCGACTCTGTGTGACCCCATAGACGACAGCCCACCAGGCTCCATCGTCCCTGGGATTCTCCAGACAAGAGTACTGGAGGGGGTGCCATTGCCTTCTCCAGTGAGAAGGACTCACAGAACTTACTAAAAGCTGTTATACTCACACAGTTACAGTTTACTGCACCTAAAGGATATAGATTAAAACCAGCCAAGAGAGGAAATGCAGAGGACAGGGCCAAACACAGAGTTTCCTAACTGTCCTTTCCCCATGGCATCCAGGGATGATGTGTGGCAACGGTAGAGTACTGCCAACCAGGAAAACTCATCCTGTCTTCCAGAGCTTTGACATGATCCACAGCACCCACTCTAAATCATGTTGTCGTGGCTCAAAGGCCTCATCCAAACAAAAACACTCCCATCAGTGTAACATTCCACAGGCTCAAAGATTACCTCCCAGAAGCCTAAGGCAAGGGCCAGAACGTTTTTAGCAAAAAATTAAATTCTTTGCTATATAAGCCACTCCTTGGTTTTTGGTCAAGCCTTTTTTAATAGCAAAACAATGAGTACCTAGCATTCCCGTGATATGTCCTTGAACAGATTCTTCTCATTTTATTGTGCCCAGCTCTTTTGGGCACTGCCTTTCCCCAATAGAATGTTTTGTTGTTGTAGTAGAAATTTTTTGACCATATCACATGTGAGATCTCAATTCCCCAACCAGGAATCAGACCTGTGCCCCCTGCAGTGGAAGCACAGAGTCTTCACCAATGGGTATCCAGGAAAGTCCCAAAATATTTCTTCAACATCACTCGAAATATTTGGAGTATTTCAAATTTCAAGATTATTTTATGTCCTTCGATCATACAGGCAGTTTCAGTTGAAGTCTCATAGCAAGGCTAGTGATACTCTCTCAAAGGGAAATTTTATCCTCCCAACTCCCATTGGTCACTGCTGGGTTGTGCTCACTGGCTGGGTATTGGTCACTGGTCACCATGAGCCTCAGTCTAGACTTCACACAAGGCTAGCATATCGAGAATGTATCTGAGCCAGCTTCTAACAAGGCGTTAATTAAATTAGCAGTCTTTTTTGTTCACCAGTTGTTCTATATTGTTTCAAATCAACATCCTGTGTAGGCTTGGGCAATCTTGTTGGTTGCCATGGTTGAACATGTCAAAACAATATTGGCTGAAGGGCAGATTTACGTGACTTTTGTTTTACGATACTAAGTAGAAGTGTTCTTGAGCCAGACACAATATCTATCCCATAGTACACTCAGGTAAAGAAGACAGAAACTGTTTTTATTCCACATGAACTCTGTTCAGTCATTCCAGTTTTCATCCAAATTTTCACCTTGATCCTATCAACCACTGTATTCCCACATCCTCCCAATCTCAGTGTGTCCTGTTAGGACTTCACAGACAGATTTTGGAATCACTGTGCATTGGGCTCCCATGTCCAGGAATCCTAGGAAAGTCTCTTCTCCACCTCTGATAATTCTACCCACTCTTGTGCACTTGACTTTGAGTCCTCAGATAGGAGTCAAGCCAAGAGACCTAGGCCCCCTTTGAAACTTATCTCTGGGTGTTTGGGGATCAGATTTCTGATTGTCATCTTTGTCTTTGGGTTTTCTAAATTTCTCCAAGCTAGAATAGATAGAGCAGACTTGTTTGGAACCTCTCAGGGTTGGGGAACCTAAAGGAGCTGTTCATGCATATGACCCACTCAGGTTCCAAGAGTGCTGCCTTAAGACCTTTGTTTTGACCCTATCAGTGTCCACTTTCTTTATCCCATTTCTTAATCACCACTTAGAGATTTCTGTCCTGCTGGGGTGAGTTCTTTACTCTTTGTTCTCTCTTTCCGCATTCTCTAACCTTCTTCACTATCTGTTTTCTCAGTGTGACTTTTCCTCTGGTAATGCCCCAGAGGGAAGCAGCTATAGCTCAGAATCCAGGTTGGCCGTGAGTTAGGATCTGCCCCAATATTCTCCTTTACTTTCATTTTAGCTGTTTTAGATAATAATAACCAAGGGATTGTATAGTTAGCTTGTTTCTTGTGATTTTGCATTTCCATATGTGTCCAGTCACATGTATGGATGTGAGAGTTGGACTATAAAGAAAACTGAGTGCCAAAGAATTGATGTTTCTGAACTGTGGTGTTAGAGAAGACTCTTGAGCATACCTTGGACAGCAAGGAGATTCAACCAGTCCATCCTAAAGGAAATCAGTTCATTGGAAGGACTGATGCTGAAGCTGAAACTGCAATACTTTGGCCACCTGATGCAAAGAACTGATTCACTGGAAAAAACCCTGATGCTGGGAAAGACCGAAGGCAGGAGAAGAAGGGGATGACAGAGGATGAGATGGTTGGATGGCATCACTGACTCAATGGACATGAGTTTGAGTAAACTCCAGGAGTTGGTGATGGACAGGGAAGCCTGGTGTGCAACAGTCCATAGGGTTGCAAAGAGTCGGACAAGACTGAGCGACTGAACTGAACTCTACTGATGCATTCAGTGAGTCTGCTCCTTGGAGTCAGATTCATCATTTCTAAATTCCATTGTTTTTACCTCCAGTAACTGATAACACCAGTATTGCTATTCCATACCATGAGTGATGCTGTAGCCACCCAGGAATCAAAGGCTTATCATGCTGCACCCTCTCATCCTTCTTTGTCCCAAACAAAAGCTTTCATTTTATTTTAATTTATGGCTGTGCTGGGTCTTTGTTGCTGTGGGCAGGCAGTTGCAGTGAGGTGGGGGGCGTGGGGGGGCTACTCTTTGTTGCAGAGCATGGGCCATAGGGCATGCATGCTTCAGTAGTCAAGACTCTCAGGCTCAGTAGCTATGGCACACGGGCTTAGTTACTCTTTGTCGTGTGGAATCTTCTCGGCCCAGAGATTGAAGACATGTCCCCTGTACTCACAGACAGATTCTTATCCACTTATCCAGGGAATATCAAACCATGCCCTTCAGTTCTGTGAGTCCTTTTAGAGAAGTATCAAACCCAAGGATAGTCTTAGGAACCCTTGAATTTGGAATTGGTATCAGAAGTGAGAGTGATCTTGTTCACTATTCACTCACTGTTTACAGACACCAAAGCAACAAACAGAAAGACAACAACTTGGAGGAGAAAAAAAAAACTATGTAAGGAGAAGAAAGTTTTAAAAAAGAAAATAAAACAAACAAAAACCCTTAGAGAGATAAAATAATTGCCACAAAACAAGAATAGAGTATTTTTAAAAGATGAAATATCAAGGAAAAGAAAGTTTTTAGAAGTTATAAATATGTTATCAGAAGCTAAAACTCAGTGAAAGAGTTGAAAACTAATATTGAGGAAATTTCCCAGAAAGATGAGCAAAAGCTACAGAAAGGTGACAGAGGAGAAAGAGCTGGCTCCCAAAAAACTGGACAGCTGATTCATAAAAGTATGTTAATTGCTTGAGCATTTTAAAGGAGAATTTAAAGAGAACAAATGGAACTCACAAGTAGACAAATGAGAGAAAGTCCAGTAGAAAGACTGGCTAAATTGTTGAGTACTCCATGACCACTGACAGTTATTATGATCATTAAAAATTGACATGAAAATATATGAAATTGCATTTATTTTAAAACTTTACTAACAAAAATTTGGGTTATGTTAAATATGATTATATTAGATAAGATATATTTTATCTATGGCTGCACACATTGTCAGGCTTCCCTGGTGGCTCAGTGGTAAAAACTCCACCTGCCAATGCAGGAGACACAGGTTCAATCCCTGGATCAGAAAGATCCCTTGGAGAAGGAAATAGCACCCACTCTAGCATTCTTGCCTGGGAAATCCCACAGGCAGAGGAGCCTGGTGGGATAAATCCATGGGGCCAAAAGAGTCGGACCCAACTTAGCAACTAAACAACAACAAATATACATTGTCATTTTCTAAAGACAAAAAATATACAGCAAAGAACTAACACCAGTGTTTATCTTCAGGCAGTAGGAATGCAAGTGATGTTTTTGTTTGTTTTTTCTGTATTTTCCAAAGTTCCTATGCTAAATCTCTTACTTTTATAAATAGGAGTAGAAAAAAATGTTCCTTTAAAAAAATATGGTATATGGAAGAGCTTCTTCCTTTCCTCTCTTCACTTGTCATCTGGAGCATAACAACCTACATTCAAGTTACCAATGCCCCTGTCTCACAGCTCTTCTCAATCACCTTTTTCATATCTCCAACCTCACATCCTATTGGCTATCATTTCATCTCCTCAGTGTCTGGTTTCCCATCTTTAATCCCTTATATAAACAAGTTAAAGCCCGTTAAAAGGACTCTGACATAGTTCTCCTGCATTTCACTCAGTGCTTCACAAGTAATAGGCGTGGGGGAGTTCCCTGGAGATCCAGTAGTTAGGACTCAGCACAGTCACTGCCATGGCCCCCAGGTTCAGCTTCTGGTCAGGAAACTAAGACCCCACAAGCCATGCAGTGTGGTGGTTGTTCTGTCCCTAAGTCATGTCTGACTCTTTATAACCCCATGGGCTGCAGCATGCCAGGCTTCCCTGTCCTTCACCCTCTCCCAGACTTTGTGCAAGCTCATATCCATTGACTCAATGATGCCATCCAACCATCTCATCTTTTGTTACCCCCTTTTCCTGCCCTTAATCTTTCCCAGCATCAGGGTCTTTTCCAATGAGTCGACTCTTTGATCAAGTGGCCAAAGTATTGGAACTTTAGCAACAGTCCTTCCAATGAATATTCAAGATTGATTTACTTTAGGATTAACTGATTTGATCTCCTTGCAGTTCAAGGGACTCTCAGGAGTCTTCTCCAGCACCACAATTCAAAAATATCAATTCTTCAGAGCTCAGCCTTCTTTATGATCCAACTCACATCTGTACATGACTACTGGGAAAACCTTAGCTTTACCTATACAGACCTTTGTCAGGAAAGTGATATTTCTGCCTTTTAATGTACTGCTAGGTTTGTCATAGCTTTTCTTCCAAGAAAGAAAAAAAAAATAAACCAAGAATTAAATATATACTTATTGAAGAAATAAATGTTAGAGAAGAGGAAGATGTGGTTGTAGGTAGACTAGAGAGCTGCAGAAAGGCTTCATGGAGGTGGGAAGACCTAAGCTAGGCTTTGAAGAATGGCTAAAATTTGAGTGTCTCAAAGCGAAAGCAAGCTGACATGCTAGGAAAAGTGAAGAGCTGGGAAAAGAGATGGACCTGGTCCCATAAGCTCAGGAGACATACAATAATCGCTCTAGGTTGGAGTGCAAATTATGGGTTGGAAAAGAGTAGAGTAAGTGTGGAGAAATCAAGGCTGGATGCAGAAGAGTATCAAGCCCAGCCTGTACACTATGGTTCTCAAACTTTGGCTGACTTTTTACACAACTTTGCTTGGCTCAAGTCCCAGGGTCTCTGTCTCAGCAGATCTGGGGTAGGACCTGAGATGTTTCAGTTCTAATATGTTCCCAGGTCATGCTGGATGCACATTAGAACCACCAAAAGGCTTCTCAAAAAGCCAAAGCCAGGGCCCTACTCCTCAGGGATTTCAATGTAACCAGTCTGAAGCAGAACCTGAGCACTGTTGTTTATTTCTTTAATAATCATAATTGGTGATTAAAATAGGCAACCAGGGTATCTAATCCTTCTAATTACTTCTATAAGCAATAAGGAGCCCTTCATGGTTTCTGTTACACAAATAATAATCAATGTCAAAAAAGAGAAATTACAATGAAAAAAATCTAAATTATGTAAAATCCCAGTACTAAAAACAATTACTGGTGGTTTTTTAAAAAATATATATCTATTTATTTATTTAGCTGCATCAGGTTTTAGTTGTGGCATTTGGAATCTTTCATTTCAGTGTGCAGGCTTCCTTCTAGCTGTGGCACACAGGATTAATTGCCCCACAGCATGTGGGATTTTCGTTCTCCGACCAGAGTTCAAACCTGTGTGTATCCTGCATTGGAAGACAGATTCTTAACTACTGGACCACCAGAGAAGTCCCAAGAATAACTACTGTTAATGGTTTAGAATAAAATCTCCAGATCTTTCCCAGGCAAACATATACATAAAAACATGTATTGACAAAGAAGAGATTATGTTTACTGAATGCTTTTACTGTGAATGACTTCCATAACAATAAATATAAGTATTAATATACATCATAATTGATGACTGCATAGTACTCCTTCAGAAGGATGTGCTGTGGCTTAACCCATTAGTAGATCATGTTTCAAGACAGTGGAGGGTGGGCCACACCATATAATCAGACAGAAAGCACAGGATTCAGGTTCTACTCCTGGCTTTCCTACTGGCTGGGTGAAGTTAAACCAAAATCAATGTAGGGGACTTCCCTAGTGGCCAAGTGGTTAAGAATTCACCTACCAGTGCAGGGGACTCAAGTTCAATCCCTGGTCCAGGAAGAGTCCACATGTGGCAGAGTAACTAAGCCTATTTGCCACAACTGCTGACCTCTTGCTCTAGAGCTGACCTCATGCTGCAACTACTAAGCCCACACACCCTGGAGCCCATGCTCCACAACAAGGGAAGTCTCCGCAATGAGAAGTCCAAACACTGCAACTAGAGAAAGCCCACTCACAGCAACAAAGACCCTTGCAGCCAAATAAATAAATGTTTTTTAAATGTTATTAAAAAAATTATGCATGCTGCTGAAAAGCCCTCAACTAGGGTATTATTGGTAAAAACCCTAGGATTTGTTGACAGTAAAATGTGAGAGTTCGGGGAAAGGTAAATATGGAAATTGTTAATAGACAAAGAAACAACTTTTTTATTATTTAAAGAAAAGCCCAAGATAGGAATTAACATGCATACTTTTTCAAAGGCAAAGAGATAGTGACATATATTACTTCCTTCTCTAAAATAGAATGATACTTTCTTGAAGTGCTAGCTGATGTCTTACCTAATCCATAAAGCCTGCTGTGATTTTTACCCTGTGATTTCCTGTTAGACTTACAGTTTAACACACGGCTTAGCCCTTAATCACAGAGTGTTTTATCCTTTCTCAATTATTTGTCTTGGCACCCCAACTAGGCTGTAAACTCCTTGAGCACAGAGATGGCCCCCTCCACCACCACTCCTAATACTTACTCTTTGAGCTTTAGTACCTAATGTAGTGCAGGGCTCACAGTAAGTATCTATTAGGAATATTCGTTGATCTTCAGTTTTGCAATTCAGTAATCTGGCCAACAGACCACTCTAGTTACTGATGCATATTTTCTATCCCTATAGACAAATCTCTAGGAACTCTTAAATTTACAAATATGTCAAAGATAGCTACTTCAATTTAGACAGTTTCTAAGTAATCTAGCATTTGAGGTTCCCCCCCTTCCATTGGCTCTAGAAATCTAAGCTCCCCAAAGCCTCCCTTTTTTTTTCCTATTTTATACCAAATGACAGCTGCAATGACTTCCAGAGTTCAGGTCAGTATACAAATCATACTACCATGGAAATCTGCAATTCAGTGTATTTGGTGAGCTCATTACACAATAAAACTTGAGGTCAGAGATTAAAGTCTATTTCCCAGCAGACAAAAATTGGTTTGACAATATGCAACCCACAGTTTGTTCAATATAATAGTCACATATGGCAAATTATGCTTCTGAAGTAGTCAAAACCTTTTCATTTTTATTAATATTTGGTTATAAGGGAACAAAATTCACAATTCTATTTTTCCCTAAAAATAATACAGAGAAGCAGTGAATGGTTTTTCTTTCTTATAGTTTATATTAACTGACTTAGAATCCTAAATATGAAATCTATCAACTTACTCAGACTATTCTCAATATTGGAAATTTTTCCAATATAATACTTTAAAGAAAGAAAAGAAATTCCAGCTGCAGTCTTTCTTCCTTTCTCTCCTTCTTCCTTCCTCTTATTTCCTCCTTTCTTTATCCTTTTCTCTCTCTCCCACTCCCTGCCTCCCTCCTTTCCTTCCTTCTCTGTGTTCCTTTCAGTTAACATTTAGTGCCCGCTATGCGTGCTCCTGAACCAGGCACTACACAAACAGCACTGAGCATAACACACACAGTCATAGCTCTGGTCAAAGGGCCAGCTATAAACCAGAGACTGCAAGCTGGCAGCTTTCAGATCTATCATGACCCACAAATGAATTTTGTTTGGCCCACACCATGTCTTTTTTAAATTGAATTATTTCCCTACATTTTAAGACCAGGACCTTTCCCACAAAAAGTCACAATTCTGGGTTATATAAAAAATGGGAAAATCTAGTAGCACTGAGTCCCTTGCTTCCTGAAAAAAACAACTAGCAGATCCAAGTGGAAACTGCCCTGGTTGGACACACTGAGTTCTTCCCAGCCCTCATGTAATCTCCCTCACTCAGCACTTTGTGCAACTACTATGTTAAACAGTCATAGAAATAATAAATGTACAGTTACCAATAGCAGCAAACACTATAAAGGGAAAATACAGAGCTTTATGAAAGAATATAAGAGGGAAACCAATTTAGATTGAAGGCCAAGCATGATCTCTTTAAGGACATTATATTCTTAACTTTCCTCAATACTGACACTTACCTCTTATGAAGTATTTATTGATAATAAGTACCATTTGATAATAAGTACCATTTACTGAGACTCTGTTGGTGCCAGGTACCTTATTTAATTCTCACAGAAAACAATTCCTCATCATCTCCACTTTGCTAATGAAACACCTATGAAATACATGAGGTTCAAGAAGGTCAAACAATTAACCCAAATATATAAAACCAGAAATAGAAAACCTGAAGTCAGAACCAAACCTTGATAATTCCAAATTATATGTTCATTCCAGTAAAAAGAGCTGTTTCAAATAAGTCCCAGTTCCAATTCCAAGAGTCATTTTGTCTCTGCTCTTCCTAAAACACATGGCTGAGAATATTCAATATAGCACACTCTTGATTTTTCTTTACCATGAGACTGAGTTTGTTCTCAGACTGTACCTCCACTTATGTGTAGAGAAGGGCAGAGTCACCATGTGAGACCAGCTAGTTCTGCAGCTGAAGCCCAGAATCTCTGGCCAGATCTTGGGACCTGCCGGTGCTTTGGATAACCCTAAGTTGAGTCAAGTGTATCGGGCCAGGTGCCTACTTATTGTCAGTCCTTACCTATCCACTTTGGGGATTTCCTGCCCCACCAGTCACCTGGAACTTTCCATCTTTATATCCAGAGAGCTTAAATTTTGTTTTATTCTTATCACTTGATGGATTGTGTGAACATTTCACCAAACTCTCTTTTGATTTTCTAGGCTTTCCTCTCATACCTCTGGTGCAATATGATGTTGCTGCTTCCGTTTGTTCTTATTATGAGAAATTTTTGACCACTGAAGTTCCTTATTACAGCCCCTATACCAATTCTTCTCCAACTCATCCAGGATCTCAGTTAAATAGCATCAGCAAGTAATTTCCCAGGGCCCATTGTGTTGCTTACACCTGTATCCCTCAATCCAAATACAATACTCAAAGTAATGACATACCACATTATGAAACTATAATCAATAGAAAAGGAAGATACAGGGTGTTGGGGGGGTTTGTTTGTTTTTTGTCCAAGGATACAATGTAAAACTCTAGGTATTCTAGGTTTTAAAGAAAGTAAAATCTGAGCATTCATGGCGTTATGTGTACCTTAGCTTCATAACATTCTCTTCCTCACCTACAAGATAGTTCAGCCTTTTTAGGCCTTATTTTCCTCATTAATAAATTAGCTTTTCTAGTCAGTTTGGCAGATTGACCCAATGTAAGAAATCCTTCCACTTTGACCTCATAGAAATGCTGTACTTTTTTTTTTTTTTTATTCTTAAGACATAAGTGAGTTTGAAATCAAGAAGTGAAACTCTTAAGAATACAGCAAAATTTCGGATGGTAATTGGGAACTGAAGTCAAAATGTTCACAGGGGAATCTGAGTTGAGTATGGGCCTTAACAGTTTGTGACATTAACACCTATGTGAGGACAGGGGCATAGGACTCTAGGTCAAGGCAAGACTCACACAGGGCTGGCCCTTGTGAAATGGAGCCTAGAAAAACTTTTCCCACCCACCTGAGGAAGCAGCAAGGAAACTTGCTCCCACGGATGGAAAAACAGTCACTGGAGAGAAATTTGAAACCCAGACCTTTGGCTTGTGCAGAAAACGAGATTGAAATTCACACTCTTCGTGATACTGGAACCTCAAGGCTGAAAAATTAAAAGTATAAAGTGGCTTGACACTGCAGAACCCACAGGTCCCCAGTCAGGGGGGAAAGTAAAACATCCTGTAGGAACTCTCCAACAAGCCAACACACAAGAGACTTTCACAGAAAACAGAACGACCCCTGCTGAAGAGAACTTCACAGTGAAAATCAGAAACCACACCAGGAAATAAACCACTGAGGAAATGTCGGCAGACAGGACAAAGGTGGTCCTTTATACCCATGGACTGGTTTTAGTAAAACTATTTTTAAAAGAGTTTAAGGTAAATATGTTAAAAATATTTGGAGAGACAGAGTAAGGAAAGAAAAATCTCTTCCTCTATCTATATAATAGTTCTTCGGTCAGGACTCTGTAAGTTGGATTCAGGAGAGTAAAGCATAAAAATTTATCTAATCTAAGATTTACATTACACAGGAGCCCTCATAAGGAAATGGAAATCCAAAGAAGTGGTTAAACCTGAGCCTTTTTATACTGTTTGATGAAGAGTAGGAACTTGCACAAAAATTGATAGGACAAAAAGATATGAGCTAAAGGTAGAAAACTGGGGAGACAGCAAGTCTTGGACTTGATCTTCAAATTCCTCTCACAGTCCCTCTGTTTTAGGAGATAAGAACGGTCATTTCCTCTGGATATGGGGAGGCCATCTCTTGCATGAGGGTTTCAAAACTTCGCTCGGGGGAGATGGGATAGGTCAGAGAGTTCTTCCTACATTTTCTGTTTCTCAAACGTCTTCAGCATAATATTTTCCATATGCCAAGGTGCCTTGTTTTTAGGGTAGTGTGTCCTGAACCCTGTCACTGAGAATCAGTACAAAATGAGGAAACAGGACTATTTGAACTTGACGGTATCTTCTTTCAACAGCAACTTGACGGTCCCTTCTTTCAACATTACAGTCACCCAACCCTGCCTTCTACCCGCAGCTTCTGCAGCTGTGGATTCTATCAACCACAAATCAATTTAGAACAAAATCAGTGCAAGGTTGGTCGAATCCCTTGATATGGACCCTGAGAATTTAGAGGGCCAACTGTACTGGACCTTTTCATAAAAGGGACTTTTGAATTCACAGAGTCTGTTTATCCGGAGTCCCAGACCTTATCCCCCTAGACATATGGAGAGCCATCTCTATTGGACTGTGTAAGTAGTGGGCTTTGATCTTAATCTACAGTCGGAGGCAACTAATAAATATACATGAGTGCTCAGGTGCTTCAGCAGTGTCCGACTCTTTGCAACCCTATGGACCATAGACCTCCAGGTTCCTCTGGCCATGGGATTTTCCAGGCAATAATACTGGAGTGGATTGCCATGCCCTCCTCAGGGGATCTTTCCAACCCAGGGACCAAACCCAAGTCTCTTGTATCTCTTGCATTGGAAGGTGGGTTCTTTATCAATCGCATCAGCTGGGAAGCCCAACTAATAAATATTACTTTCTGTATTTCCTATACCTTAAATTTTCTTTTGAGTCCTCATTCCATTAGTCTGACAAAAAACATTAACTGTTCAGGATTTCCCACCCCCTTCCCTGTTATGTCAAGATGCCACGGAACTTTCTACGAAAGCACTAGAAAAGCAAGTCATTCCTCAGATTGTTTGATACAGATTTTACAACATTCCATTTGCTCAATAAATACTTGTTGGTCTACTGATTTAGGAAAAACACCTAGAAAGGCTTTTTATCTGTAGCCCACCACATTCTTAAATGATTAGAATGACAAAGATATCTATACCAAAAGCTTTAAAACACAAAGAAAATTAGAATCAAGAGTGGGAAAGAAAAAGAAAAAACGTTTCTAAGAATTGAGAACAGACTTTTGTTCTAAGCATACAAGTAGCCAAGGCAAGGAGGAAATTTGGGATTCTGGAGTCCATGCTGTGCTCAGTGTGCAATCGCTTCAGTCCTGTCGCCTCTTTGCAACCCTATGGACTGTAGCCTGCCAGGCTCTTCTTGTCCATGGGATTCTCCAGACAAGAATGCTGGAGTGAGTTGCCGTGCTCTCCTCCAGGAGATCTTCCCGACCCATAAATCGAACTCGTGTCTCCTGTGTCTCCTGCATTGCAGGCGAATTCTTTACCCACTGAGCCATCTGGGAAGCCCCTATAGTTCATGCTATCAGAAAGGGGAAAAAAAGGACGTCTCTGGTAGTCCTATGGTTAGGACTCCACCCTTCCAATGCAGGGGGCAGGAACTAACTAGCTGGGGAACTAAGATCCCACATGCCCTACAGTGCAGTGAAAAAAACAAAACTAAAGAAAAAGAACTGGTACTAGAACCAAGTTGACCCAGGTTTTAGTCTAGCTCTGAGACCTCAGGCAAAAAGAAACTAATAATTCCTTAATGGAAAGGATGTTTTGCTTATTTATCAATTGAGTCTCTTGGGGACAAAAATATTTAAGTGATGAGAGACCAGCAGCTTAATGATGAACAGAATAAGATAAAAGAAATACTGAAGTTAAAAGAATGTAATAAAGTTCTTTGAGATTCATGAAAACTAGAAAGAAAATATAAATGTGCTGTTTGTTAAAGCAATTTTTAGAAGCATAGGAAATATATGTATGTGGTAGTTTAGTCATTTTATTCCCACTTACAGCTATTACAGAAATTGGAGGCTTTAAGAACAGGTATATATTTAAGGATGAATAACACTGCCATTTAGTAAATTATTACTGCTGTTAATCCAAGTCAGTTGAAATTGTTCCTTAAAAGTCTGAGTTAACCTAACTTCTGTCATATCAGAAATCATATCGAAGCATTAACAAAATCAAAAGGCAAATTTTGTCAATAGGTAAAATCAAATCAAACAAGCAGTTTTCAAGCCTCAAGAATGAGTAACAGACCCAGCATAAAGCTATTTCAAGAAGCAAATGATGTAGGGAATTAATGGCTGAACCAGAACTAGCACCATCAAGCCCTGCCAGGCTAACTCCTGAGGATGATGTAGTGCCTTTTGGGAAAAGAAAGAGAAATCAAGAATTGTGTTCAAAACTGCTCTCCCATGATCACCTTGTAAGAAAAAGGACATGCCTATTTAATGATTCAAGTATACCCAAGAACACCTGTCACTTCAATAACCAAAAAAAAAGATAATAATAATTAAGTTGTATGCATATGAATTTTAGAGAAACACTATTAATCAGACTTAATCTTATTCTAATGTTACCCTGTGCAGCAGGTTTAAACACTAAGCTCTTCCAGAGCCACATCAGCTGCTCAGGCCATAGGATGATTCTACTGTGATGAATAAATAGCACCTTCTGACCTGAAAGAGTTACTATGACTCCCCTCCCCCAAATGTCTTACTAGGGAGCTGTCTGAGATATTATTTGATCCTGGAAAGAAAAGGGCCCATTTGTTCCCTACGGTTTTTTTTTTTTTATTCATAAAGACCTGCAAAGACCCTTTCTTCTTCCTATATCCAACCCCCACTCTTCCCTACCCTAAAAACCGTATTTTGTAAACCAAATTTTCAAACTGTAAGACTGGTTTTTCTCATGAGGCAAAGGAAAAAACCTCTGTGATTAATGCTTTAGCTAAAAGCATAGAATGTAAAATGGGAAGATTATTTATGGTTCTTCTCTTCAGGAGCTAATAGAGTCAGACGTTAGCCTAAAAGGATGGAAATCCTACAGTGGGATTTTTTTTTCCCAACAGATAAAAGTGGCTTCTGGAAACAGCATAAATACTGTCTGCAATAAGCCATAAGCACTAATAATTTTGCTATAAGTGCTCAGTCAAAGGGAGATGAACATGTTAAATGTTATTTAAAAATAGACAGCATGTTATCTTGAAAGCCATAGTGAAATACTAACCTAAGTGACGAGCATGTCTTTCAGTGCCGTGTTTTAAGATGGACGGTGGTTGGAGGGATTTACCAGGCTACTTTTCCATATAGTCAAATCACATTCAGTAGCTCAAAATGTAATATGGATTGAATTTTCAATTTCCAGTTATATTTTCCCCAAGGCCGTTAAATTTCTTTTTTCCTAAACTGCTCATTCGTCTTCAGTTAATTCTGTTCAAAAGAGCCACTTTGCTAATTATCTAAGGTAGACAAGTGAGCATGAAACTTGATTTCACTACCTTCGACACTGTTAATTTGGCAGAGAAGAGTTTTATTTGTGTTAATAGGTTATTTCCAGTGGAAAGCTTTTTGCATTTTTGCTCCCCTTTTAGCAGTCCAGAACATCAAAAGTTTCCTCTTCCTTAGTGATGTTCTTAAAAAAGAAAAATAGATCTAATGAATTATTAGGAACAAATAAGGAAATGATTTGGAAATTAAAAGGCCTTAGGTGAAATGCTAAGACAAACATATTGTCTCTTTATAATAAAACAGATTTCCACAAAACATATGTGTTGGTTGTCAGTAAGCCAACAATTGCTTACTGGTCTAATTTTGGGGGTGATTAAAATATTCCTGGAGAAGGAAATGGCAACCCATTCCAGTATTCTTGCCTGGGAGAAATCCCATGGACAGAAGAGCCTGGCGGGCTACAGTCCACGGGGGCTGCAAAGAGCTGAACATGACTTAGTAACTAAATAGTAACAACCACAAAAAATATTCTTATGCACAGAAATAGTATTGTTACCAGGTGATTCCACAGGTGATTTTGGTCAAAGTAGCCAACAAACGACAGCATCCTGGAGGGTCAGAAGCTCAAGAGGCGTCCCAACTCCCTATGGATGGAAATGGTCTAGATGTGGGCCGATGTCAGAGGAATGCTCCAAATTAGGCTCCTTAAATGTGTTCAGAGTGTTGTGCACATATACATCATTAACAGGAAAGTAGGTCATGGCCAGGCCCCATCCTTGCTTCCATCCCTGGTTGGGAAACTGAGATCCGGTATGCTGGGTGGCACGGCCAAAAAATAAAATAAAACAATGTCGCATCTAGTGAATCACAGAATATTTCATCTAAAAATGTTGTGAACAAAGGGACTATTTATAAAGGTGCTGTATTTGCAGGGCCATTGTTACAAAGCACCAAAGGCAAGATGGTGTAAAGCTATAAGTGCTCAGTCAAAGGGAGATGAACATGTTAAATGTTATTTAAAAATAGACAGCATGTTATCTTGAAAGCCACAGTGAAATACTAACCTAAGTGACGAGCATGTCTTTCAGTGCCGTGTTTTAAGATGGACGGTGGTTGGAGGGATTTACCAGGCTACTTTTCCATATAGTCAAATCACATTCAGTAGCTCAAAATGTAATATGGATTGAATTTTCAATTTCCAGTTATATTTTCCCCAAGGCCGTTAAATTTCTTTTTTCCTAAACTGCTCATTCGTCTTCAGTTAATTCTGTTCAAAAGAGCCACTTTGCTAATTATCTAAGGTAGACAAGTGAGCATGAAACTTGATTTCACTACCTTCGACACTGTTAATTTGGCAGAGAAGAGTTTTATTTGTGTTAATAGGTTATTTCCAGTGGAAAGCTTTTTGCATTTTTGCTCCCCTTTTAGCAGTCCAGAACATCAAAAGTTTCCTCTTCCTTAGTGATGTTCTTAAAAAAGAAAAATAGATCTAATGAATTATTAGGAACAAATAAGGAAATGATTTGGAAATTAAAAGGCCTTAGGTGAAATGCTAAGACAAACATATTGTCTCTTTATAATAAAACAGATTTCCACAAAACATATGTGTTGGTTGTCAGTAAGCCAACAATTGCTTACTGGTCTAATTTTGGGGGTGATTAAAATATTCCTGGAGAAGGAAATGGCAACCCATTCCAGTATTCTTGCCTGGGAGAAATCCCATGGACAGAAGAGCCTGGCGGGCTACAGTCCACGGGGGCTGCAAAGAGCTGAACATGACTTAGTAACTAAATAGTAACAACCACAAAAAATATTCTTATGCACAGAAATAGTATTGTTACCAGGTGATTCCACAGGTGATTTTGGTCAAAGTAGCCAACAAACGACAGCATCCTGGAGGGTCAGAAGCTCAAGAGGCGTCCCAACTCCCTATGATGGAAATGGTCTAGATGTGGGCCGATGTCAGAGGAATGCTCCAAATTAGGCTCCTTAAATGTGTTCAGAGTGTTGTGCACATATACATCATTAACAGGAAAGTAGGTCATGGCCAGGCCCCATCCTTGCTTCCATCCCTGGTTGGGAAACTGAGATCCGGTATGCTGGGTGGCACGGCCAAAAAATAAAATAAAACAATGTCGCATCTAGTGAATCACAGAATATTTCATCTAAAAATGTTGTGAACAAAGGGACTATTTATAAAGGTGCTGTATTTGCAGGGCCATTGTTACAAAGCACCAAAGGCAAGATGGTGTAAACAACAGAATTTTATTGTTAAAAAATTCTGGAGGCTGCAAATCCAAAACCAAGGTGTCGGCAAGGTTGCTTTCCTCTGAGGACTGTGAGGAGGGGAGGGGCTGTCCCAGGCCTGTCTCCTTAACTTGTTGATGGCCTTCTTCTCCCCCATGTCTTCGCATCTTTTTCTCTCTGTGTGTCTGTCTCTGCATGCAGATTTCTCCTTTCTACAAGAACACCAGTCACATTAGATCAGGGCCCACCCTTGATGACCTCGTTTTAACTTGATTCTCTCTGTAAGGATCCTATCTCCAAAAAAGATCACATTCTGAGATCCTGGTGGTTAGGACTTCAGCATGAGGATTTTGGAAGGACATCACTGAACCCGTAATAGCTGTGGGCAACATTTGAGAAAGCCATCGAAGGATGGCGCTGTAACCTGGAGCTGATTACAGCAGAGAGCATGACGAGATTATCAGAACCATTAGAAAGAGGAGCTAGGTGGAGACCACTGTCATATAGGAACCAGGTTTGTTGTTGTTGCTTAGTTGCTCTTTTGTGACCCTGTGGACTGTAGCCCATCAGGCTCCTCTGTCACTGGAATTTTCCAGGGAAGAATACTGGAGTTGGTTGTCATTTCCTTCTCCAGGGAATCTTCCTGACCCAAGGATCGAACCCTCAGCTCCGGCTGCATCTCATGCATTGCAGTTGAATTCTTTACCAGGAAGCCCATAGGAACTAGGGCTTTCAGTAAAAGGATTCAGCTAACAAGCAACGACAGCAGGGATGGAACTGAAGAGTGGAGGGAACAAGTGCCCTGACCTCACTCACCTTCCATCTCCTCCTACAGGTTCCTCCCATAGGGCAAACCAGTTATAAGCCAGAGAATGAGCCAGTGGGTCAGCCCAGACCAGCCAGCTTCCTGGGGCTTCTCTGCAGGATGCAGAAAGGTAAAGATTGAACCTGGAGTGATATGCAGAAGATATCCAGTAGATTGTCTTTTACAATTCATAAAACAAGCAACTGGATATGCAACCCTAACCCTAATTCTTTTTTTGGGTTCCGTATATTTTTTCTATATGTATTTGAAATAATTCACAGTAAAATTTTTAAAAGACGCTTACAGTATATTGTTACATAGGGAAAAATACACATAATATAATCATTACTCATGTTCTGAAGGATATGCTCAAAAATGCAATCATGGCACTTCCTGGTGGTCCAGTGGTTAAGACTCCATGCTTCCCTTGCAGGGAGCACAGATTTGATTCCTGGTCCAGCATTAAAGATGTCACATGCTGCACTGCACAGCCAAAACCAAATAACGTAATCATGTTTATCTCCTGGTTGAGGGATAAGAATAATTTTTATTTCCTTTAATTACTCAGTCTTAACATTATGAAGTTTTTTACAGGACTGAAGAGTACAGTAAAGGAACACTGGTGTCAATGTATGCAGTAAAGAAGGAGTAGTATCTCTGTGAGTAAATGGAGAAAGACTCCAGGAAAGAGGCTTAGGTGGCAGGAGGGCTTGCTTTCGATGGAAAAGATTCCCGAGATCAGAGTATAACAGTTGGAAGATGAATAGGAAAAAGAGAATATGTAATAATGTGGAACTCAGACCAGAGGAGATGACACAATGGGCTTGCATTTTGGGTGGCGGCCAAACATTCAAGGGGTTATGTATATGGCCGTGAAGAATTAACTGCCTTCTGCGTTCTAAATGGAACTCTAATGAAAGTTATTTTTAAACCCCAAGTGTCAGAAGCCTGACCACACTAGCAGTCCACAGTCTTTACTTAGGGCTCTATCTGGAATGTGCGTGAAGATCTATTATGGAGCCTTCCAAAAAAACCGTTTCCCATGGAGCACCAGAACACTCAGGCCTCCTTTGATGGGGTCTGAACTTGGCTGAGATCAGTTCTCGGATCGTAACGTCTTCTACGACTTTTGCAGTGTCGAAGCAGGATCTCTGTTTTTATATTGCTGAACAGATGTAAAGTTTTAACTTCAATGTAAAGGTTACAGCATAAATTCCATATGCCTTTGTAAGTTCTATGACATGGTAAATAAAGCAAAAAACCAGCATCTACACATATGCTATAAAAGTCTCCTATCAATTTTCATCAGCAGACTACGAGTAACATACCAAGCATGTGCAAACATGTAATATTAGAGCCTTCCAACTCAGAAAAATACTCAGCTTTTTCTCCAACTAACAACGGTTGTATTCCTCAGAGAGCCATGAATATGTAAAGTTTGAGGGTTTTGCGTCCAACTGTTCTTAAAGTTATTCGAGGGCAGAAAAAGGTCACCAGGATTTTTTTAAATCACTTGATACAAAAACAGCTGGACTGCTTTACTCTAACATCCCCCAGCTATCCAATGGGAAGAAACCTGCCTTGCTTAAACCTGAACAGCGTGACAACACTCTTCAGAAAGAGAGCAAGAACATTTTTATGTTGGAATGCGGTTTCAGGTTTGATCATAGCTGGTGATCTGTTTTCATGCTGAAGAATGTGACTTCTCATGATAAATAAAACTGATATAAGACAGTATTTTTTTCTGAAATTTGGATTATACCAGGTAAGAGAGAAAACAGAAACTCGAAACATCATGATTTCATTATTACGCTTACTTTTCCTACCAGTCTATATATGTATACACAGAAAGTAGGAGTAAAATTGAAAGAAAGAAGCTGAAAGACTATTTCTAAAACTCAAAGTTCAAACTGTTCTCACACATTTTAAAATTAATCTTTCATGTCTCACCAAAATATTTATCTTGGATTTGGGTAGCGGCCTCCTTCTAACGAACTCAAGCCTATATATAGGCTAGCTGTGCATTGTCATTGCATTCTCATAAACAAAATGGTCCGAAAGATGGCAGCGCAGATTCTTAACCACTGGACCACCAGGGAAGTCCTAGTCATTGACTTCTCTTGAAGCTTTACACCACTCCATCCTCAGGCAAGTTAGAATGTTCCTTCACTTTTCTTCATATACATCAAAATTTAATCTTGTGTGCATCCTGGACTTTCCCAGTGTGCATACAGCAGAATACAGAGGGGAATAAAGAGTCCATGAGTTTGCATCGAAAGGTACAGCTCTTGACGGCATCCATGAGGCATGAAACCATAGAAAGAGTCAAATCACCCAGGGAAACAGACAAGCAAGAAGGAAAGACGCTTAAAGGGTAGACAGAGGATATGAAACCAGCAAAAGAAACTAATGAACAGCATGGCAAGGTATCCAATGCCCCCCTGGTATGACCCACATGAGTAGTAGACAGAGGTGTGAAATTTCCCAAAGATACACCTAAGAGACAGATGGGTTGTATGTAATGCAAACTTCAGCTATCTGGCTCACCCTAAATCTTTCAGTCATCTAGGGACAATCTGTACTTCAAGATTAAAATTAGCCTCTGTTCTTTGGCCTCTAAATAAAGCTATGCTGCATGGGAGAAAAAAAATCAGCTTGTGGAAGTACACATTGGTACGACCAATCTAGAGAGTAACTTGGCAATGGCTATTAAGATTTTAAGCAAGGGGTTTCTCTGGTGATCTAATGGTTGAGACTCTGTGCTTCCAGTGCAGGGGAACTAGGATACCACATGTTGTGTGACATGGCCAAAATGCTTTTAAAAATTAAAGAAAAAGATTTTAAGCACACCTTTATTTGACCTATTCTTGCCTTTATTCTTGACCTTCATTTCACCCTTGTTCTTACATATTTGACCTTTATTCTTTGCCTAGAGAATCCCATTGACAGAGGAGCCTGTCAGGCTACAGTCCACAGCGTCACAGAGTTGGACACAGCTGAAGTGACTTGGCACTTAAGCACTTATTTGACCTAGCAATTCTACTCTTAATGATTTATCCTATTTAACACCAAAAAAAATTTGTTTTAATTTAAAAATATTATGAGTTAACTATATCTCAATAAAAATAAGGTGATTAGTGAATACATTTTAAATAACAGCACATTTGGAAAATAAGTATAGAAATACTTATTATAGCTTTATTTATAAACAAAATGTTAGAAAATCTGTTTCCTTTAAAAAGAGTTACAGAAGTAATGGTATCATTTTCTTTTAAAGATATTTTAGTCATTGATTCTGAATCTTACATTGATAGATAATACCAGCAGATTTCAGCACAGCAGATAAAACACACCAAATTCTAACCAGCACAAGTTTTAGTGACAAGCAAACCCATTCCATGGACATGAATAACTTCATTAGATAATTACATTTTTGTTTTGCCACATTTTTACGTTTTTAACACTTTCAAATTAGAGACCTAAAGTCTCCTAAGTGGTATAAGGTGTTTCCCAGGAGTTATTGCACAGGACCTCCGTGGCATGGGATAGTATTTGGTGTAGAAGATGACTTGTTAGCTGCAGCAGAATGAACATTTTCTCTAAGAACAGTAGTAAAGAACAGTCCAGTGGTTAAGACTCTGCCTTTTAGTACAAGGGGTAAGAGTTCCATCCCTGGTTGGGAAGCTCAAATCCCACAAGCCATGAGATGCGACCAAAAAATTTCAAAAAAAAAAAAAAAGTCTAAGCCTGGGGACACTCTCTGTGACAATGTGTTGTGTGTGCATGCTTCTCCTCTCCAGGCCCTCTTCTGACTCCCATTCATAGTTAGTGCTCACAGTTTGTCTCATCAAAGTAGCCTGTGAGGCAGAAGAATCATCATACATATAGTTGGGTCTCAATTATCTTTATTGAGAATAGTTTTATTATTAAATAGATCTTAAGTTTGAAATAGGCTTCCCTGATGGCTCAGCTGATAAAGAATCTGCCTGCAATGCTGGAGACTTGGGTTGGGAAGATCCACTGGAACGGGTACTCACTCCAGTATTCTGGCCTTGGAGAATTCCATGGACTGTATAGTCCTCAGGGTCGCAGAGTAGGACACGACTAAGCAACTTTCACTTCGCTAAGTATGAAACATCAGTTACAATCATATCCAGTTATCATTTCTAACTGGTTTAGTAATATGGTAACTTAAATTTGCCTTTTTCATACTGTTCATGGGGTTCAATGCAAAGAAATAGAGGAAAAGAACAGAATGGGAAAGACTAGAGATCTCTTCAAGAAAATTAGAGATACCAAAGGAACATTTCATGCAAAGATGGGCTCAATAAAGGACAGAAATGGTATGGACCTAACAGAAGCAGAAGATATTAAGAAGAGGTGGCAAGAATACACAGAAGAACTGTACAAAAAAGATCTTTACGACCCAGATAATGATGATATGATCACTAATCTAGAGCCAGACATCTGGAATGTGAAGTCAAGTGGGCCTTAGAAAGCATCACTACCAACAAAGCTAGTGGAGGTGATGGAATTCCAGTTGAGCTGTTTCAAATCCTGAAGGATGATGCTGTGAAAGTGCTGCACTCAATATGCCAGCAAATTTGGAAAACTCAGCAGTGGCCACAGGACTGGAAAAGGTCAGTTTTCATTCCAATCCCAAAGAAAGGCAATGCCAAAGAATGATCTAGAGCCAGACATCTTGGAATGTGAAGTCAAGTGGGCCTTAGAAAGCATCACTATGAACAAAGCTAGTGGAGGTGATGGAATTCTAGTTGAGCTATTTCAAATCCTGAAAGATGATGCTGTGGAAGTGCTGCACTCACTATGCCAGCAAATTTGGAAAACTCAGCAGTGGCCACAGGACTAGAAAAAGTCAGTTTTCATTCCAATCCCAAAGAAAGGCAATGCCAAAGAATGCTCAAACTACCGCACAGTTGCACTCATCTCACATGCTAGTAAAGTAATGCTCAAAATTCTCCAAGCCAGGCTTTAGCAATATGTGAACTGTGAACTCCCTGATGTTCAAGCTGGTTTTAGAAAAGGCAGAGGAACCAGAGATCGAATTGTTAACATCCGTTGGATCATCGAAAAAGCGAGAGAGTTCCAGAAAAACATCTATTTCTGCTTTATTGACTATGCCAAAGCCTTTGACTGTGTGGATCACAGTAAACTGTGGACAATTCTGAAAGAAATGGGAATACAAGACCACCTAACCTGCCTCTTGAGAAATCTGTATGCAGGTCAGGAAGCAACAGTTAGAACTGGACATGGAACAACAGGAAGAATGAAAAGACGGAGCTAATATGAAAACAACACCCAGTTGTGCATGTGACTGGTGATGGAAATAAAATCCAATGCTGTAAAGAACAATATTGCATAGGAACCTGGAATGTTATATCTATGATTTGGAAGTGGTCAAAAAGAAGATGGCAAGAGTGAACATTGACATTTTAGGAACCAGTGAACTAAAATGAATAGGAATGGGCAAATTCAATTCAGATGACCATTATATCTACTACCATTGGCAAGAATCCCTTAGAAGGAATGAATTAGCCCTCATAGTCAACAAGAGTCTGAAATGCAGTACTTGGGTGAAATCTCAAAAATGACAGAATGGTCTTTGTTCTTTTCCAAGGCAAACCATTCAGTATCACAGTAATCCAAGTCTATGCTCTAGCCACTAAAGCTGAAGAAGTTGAAGAATGATTCTATGATGACCTACAAGACTTTCTGGAACTAACACTAAAAAAGGATGACCTTTTCATCATAGAGGACTGGAATGCAAAAGCAGGAATTCAGGAGATACTGGAGTAACAGGCAAGTTTGTACTTGGAGTACAAAATGAAGCAGAGCAAAGGCTAACAGTTTTGAAAAGAGAACACACTGGTCATAGCAAACACCCTCTTCCAACAACACAAGAGAAGACTCTACACATGGACATCATCAGATGGTCAATACCAAAATAAGACTGATTATATTCTTTGCAGCTGAAGATGGAGAACTCTATACAATCTGCAAAAACAAGACAGGGAGGTGACTATGGCTCAAATCATTAACTCTTTATTACCAAATTCAGACTTAAATTGAAGAAAGTAGGGAAAACCACTAGACCATTCAGACATGACCTAAATCCAATCCCTTAAGATTATACAGTGGAAGTGACAAAGAGATTCAAGGAATTATATCTGATAGACAGAGTGCCTGACGAACTAGGGGCAGAGGCTCATGACATTGTACAGGAGGCAGTGATCAAGACCATCTCCAAGAAAAAGAAATGCAAAAAGGCAAAATGGTTGTTTGAGGAGGCCTTACAAATAGCTGAGAAAAGAAGACAAGCAAAAGGCAAAGGAGAAAAGGAAAGATATACCCATCTGAATGCAGAGTTCCAAAGAACAGCAAGGAGAGATAAGAAAGCCTTCCTCACTGATCAGGGCATAGAAATAGAGGAAAACAATAGAATGGGAAATACTAGATATCTCTTCAACAAAACTAGAGATACTAAGGGAACATATTATACAAAGATGAACACAACAAAGAACAGAAACAGTATGGACCTAACAGAAGCAGAAGATCTTAAGAAGAGGTGGCAATATTTTTTGTACAGAAGAACTGTACAAAAAAAGATCTTCATGACCCTGTGATCACTCACCTAAAGCCACATGCCCTGGAATGTGAAGTCAAGTGGGCCTTAGTAAGCATCACTACAAACAAAGCTAGTGGAGGTGATGGAATTCCAAAACCTAAAAGATGATGCTATGAAGGTGCTTTAATCAGTATGCCAGGAAATTTGGAAAACCCAGCAGCGACCACAGGACTGGAAAAGGTCAGTTTTCATTCCAGTCCCAAGAAGGGCAATGCGAAATAATGTTCAAACTACTGCAAAAGTGCACTTACCGCACACGCTGGCAAAGTAATTCTCAAAATTCTCCAAGCTAAGCTTTAACAGTACTTGGACTGAGAACTTCTACGTGTTCAAACTGGATTTAGAGGAACCAGAGATCAAATTGCCAACATCCTTTGGATCATTGAACAAGCAAGAGAGTTCCTAAAAACATCTACTTCTGCTTCATTGACTACACCAAAGCCTTTGACTGTGTGGATCACAACAAGCTGTGGAAAATTCTTCAAGAGATGGGAATACCAGATTACCTTACCTGTCTCCTGCAAACTCGGTATGCAGATCAAGGAGCAACAGTTAGAAGCAGACATGGAACAATGGACTGGTTCCAAATTGGGAAAGGAGAACATCAAGGCTGTATATTGTCACCTGCTTATTTAACTTTTATGCAGAGTATATCATGTGAAATGCCAGGCTGGATGAAGCACAACCTGGAATCAAGATTGCTGGAAGAAACAACAATAACCCAGATATGTAGAGGACACCACCCTTATGGCAAAAAGCAAAGAGGAACTAAAGAGCCTCATGATGAAGGTGAAAAAGGAGAGTGAAAAAGCTGACTTAAAACTCAACATTCAAAAATGAAGATCATGGCATTTGATCCCATCACTTCACAGCAAATAGAGGGGGAAACAATGTAAACAGTGAGATACTTTGTTTTGGGGGGCTCCAAAATCACTGCAGATGGTGACTGCAGCCATGAAATTAAAGATGCTTGCTCCTTGGAAGAAAAGCTATGACCAACCTCAACAGCATATTAAAAACCAGAGGCGCTATTTTCCTGATGAAGGTTTGAAGAGTCAAAACTATGGTTTTTCCAGTAAGTCATGTATGGATGTGAGAGTTGAATCATAAAGAAAGCTGAGCATCGAAGAATTGATGCTTTTGAACTGTGGTGTTGAGAAGACTCTTGAGAATCCCTTGGACTGCAAGGAGATCCAAACAATCAATCCTAAGGGAAATCAGTCCTGAATATTCATTGGAAATATTGAAGCTGAAGTTTAAGCTCCAATCCTTTGGCCACCTGATGTGAAGAATTGATTCATTGGAAAAGAAGCTGATGCTGGGAAAGACTGAAGGCAGGAGGAGAAGGGGACGACAGAGGATGAGATGGTTGGATGTTTGAGCAAACTCTGGGAGTTGGTGATGGACAGGGAGGCCTGGCGTGCTGTCCATCATGGGGTTGCAAAAAGTCAGACACAACTGAGAGACTGAACTGTCTCCTCCTTCAGCGGGCAGATTCAGACCCAGAGTGGAGCCTCAGATGCTGAGGTGACCCTGGCAATCCCTTCACTTCACTTTACAGGCAAAGAAACTGAGGGCGTGGGCCAGGATGTTTCTCTCTGAAGGCCTCTCAAGTTGGGCCACACTACCCTCAGGGAAAGGGCTGACTTTTTCTCCATTATAGCCAGTGGTTCCCTTGGCAGTGGGGTTCGAAATAGACAGGCTGTTTTGGGTAGGTGCATGGGGTGGGGAAGAAGTGAGTACTCTTTGGTTCAGAAGAGCCAGCCTGGGTGGAGGATGAGGGAAGACTCTTGTAAGGGCTTCCATTACCTGAACAGTGATGACCTAAAATTCAAGGCTGTCTACATTGTTGCCCACATTCCTTGCCAGAAAAACACTACGTCCTTTTAGCAAACAAGGAAATTGAAAGCCAGAGAGACTAAGTGATTTGTCCAGAGTCATGTAGCTGGGAAATGTTTGTGTCAGAATTCAAGTCCATGTCAGTTGGTTCTAAGACTGAAATCTGTATTGAATCAAGCCATATCACCCCCAAACTATAGGCTCTCCATGCCTCTTGACTGTGTTACTCCTGCACAGGGCATGCAGATAGGCTGGGTTCAGGATGTTCAGGCCACACGGTATGCTTCCTTCAAGGAGTCTGCAGACTACAGAATGAGGGCTTACCAACCAGACGCTAGGTGAGTGCAGGGAGCAAGCCTTAACTGTAGATGGCCCCAGTCACACGTGAAACCACTGCCTCAGAAACCTATGCAACTCCTTATCCTTTATCGAGGTACTATCAGTGCCAAGCCCTGTGTTTAGAGAACAAATAGGCAGTGAATGGAATAGGAAGAAAAGTGGCTGGATGATTATAACAGTGTGTGTTACTGGCCTGGTGTGTTACTCTGCAGGGCAGTTAAAGGCAGCACTTTCAAGGGAAGGTGTTCAGTTCAGTTCACTCACTCAATCGTGTCCGACTCTTTGCAACCCCACTAACAGCAACACGCCAGGCCTCCCTGTCCATCACCAACTCCTAGAGTCCACCCAAACCCATATCCATTGAGTCAGTAACGCCATCCAACCATGTTATCCTCTGTCGTCCCCTTCTCCTCCTGCCCTCAATCTTTCCTAGCATCAGGGTCTTTTCCAGTGAGTCAGCTCTTCATATCAGGTGGCCAAAGTATTGGAGTTTCAGCTTCAACGTCAGTCCTTCCAATGAATACCCAGGACTGATCTCCTTTAGGATGGACTGGTTGGATCTCCTTGCAGTCCAAGGGACTCTCAAGAGTCTTCTCCAACACCACAGTTCAAAAGCATCAATTCTTTGGCACTCAGCCTTCTTCACAGTCCAACTCTCACATCCATACGTGACCACTGGAAAAACCATAGCCTTGGCTAGATGGACCTTTGTTGACAAAGTAACGTCTGCTTTTTAACATGCTGTCTAGGTTGGTCATACCTTTTCTTCCAAGGAGTAAGCATCTTTTAATTTCATGGCTGCAGTCACCATCTGCAGTGATTTTGGAGCCCTCCAAAATAAAGTCTGTCACTGTTTCCACTGTTTCCCCATCTATTTCCCATGAAGTGATGGGACCGAATGCCATGATCTTCGTTTTCTGAATGTTGAGCTTTAAGCCAACTTTTTCACTCTCCTCTTTCACTTTCATCAAGAGGCTCTTTGGTTCTTCACTTTCTGCCATAAGGGTGGTGTCATCTGCATATCTGAGGTTATTGATATTTCTCTCGGCAATCTTGATTCCAGCTTGTGCTTCTTCCAGCCCAGCATTTCTCATGATGTACTCTGCATATAAGTTAAATAAGCAGGGTGACAATATACAGCCTTGACGTACTCCTTTTCCTATTTGGAACCAGTCTGCTTTTTGATATTCACTCTTGCCATCTCCTGTTTGACCACTTCCAATTTGCCTTGATTCATGGACCTAACATTCCAGGTTCCTATGCAATATTGCTCTTTATAGCATTAAAGCTTGCTTCTATCACCAGTCCCATCCACAAATGGGTGTTGTTTTTGCTTTGGCTGTATCCCTTCATTCTTTCTGGAGTTATTTCTCCACTGATCTCCAGTAGCATATTGGGCACCTACCGACCCGGAGAGTTCATCTTTCAAGTGTCCTATCTTTCTGTCTTTTCATACTGTTCATGGGGTTCTCAAGGCAAGAATACTGAAGTGGTTTGCCATTCCTTTCTCCAGTGGACCACATTCTGCCAGACCTCTCCACAATGACCCGATCATCTTGAGTGGCTCCACAAAGCATGGCTTAGATTCATTGAGTTAGAAAAGGCTGTAGTAGGGGAAGCCGTAGCACATTTAAATTTCCCTGGGGTAACAAAAGGCTTTTGGACAAGATGATTCCAGAGCAGAGACCGCTGCCATCTTTTCCCTTTAAGAATCACTACTCCAACAAAGCACTGTCTTCAGATGAGCAGGCAAGAAGTTAGGAAACCCAGATCTAGCTGTGGAAAGTCTCCTGGTGCTGGAGTGTGCCCCTGGATTGTGAACACATGGGGACCCCTGGCCCAGTCCAGAGGGAGAAGGAGAGGGCAATCAGCCACCATCTGAACTGTGTGTGCTTCTTTGTTGGCACCTGCAGGCATCCTGGGTACATGCTTGGCCTCGCTCACCTCTTTACAAGGCTGCTGGTCCCGGCTGTCTGATTCTGTCTTTTCTCATGCTCATGCTAAGTCACTTCAGTCATGTACAACTCTTTGCGACCCTTTGGACTGTAGCCTACCAGGCTCCTCTGTCCATTGGATTCCCTAGGCAAGAATATTGGAGTGGGTTGCCATGCCTTCCGTCAGGGGGTCTTCCTGACCCAGGGATTGAACCTATGTGTCTTGTATTTGCTGCATTGACAAGCGTGTTCCTTAACCACTAGCACCACCTGGGAAGCCCTCTGTCTTTTCTACTTTTCCTTTTATCATGGCATCTACTCTGCAACTACAGGTCACCAGCCTCCTTGGGAGAGCAAAGCCAGCATTATTCTATGAATTACTCCCAGTCTGTTCTAGTTCAGTCAGTTCAGTTCAGTTGCTCAGTCGTGTCTGACTCTGTGCAACCCCCTAGACTGCAGCATGCCAGGCTTCCCTGACCATCACGAACTCCCAGAGCTTGCTCAAACTTATGTCCATTGAGTTGGTGATGCCATCCAACCATCTCATCCTCTGTCATCTCCTTCTGCTCCTGCCTTCAATCTTTCCTAGCATCAAGGTCTTTTCCAATGAATCAGTTCTTTGCATCAGGTGGCCAAACTGTTGGTTGTAAGGAGTGTCAAAATAAGCATCTTTAGAACCAAGATTCTGATTTTACAACTCTCTCCATAGGGGCTCAGTCCTAATATAAGACATGGTAGGAGACAGTAGGAAACTTTATGGAGATTATGAAAGCTGGTGGTACTTTCCTGGTGGTCCACATAGAGAGTAGCATACCTGCATGCATGTACACAGCACACACACAATTTGTCTGCAGGAAGCCAGGGCACAAAGCCCCCATCCTGGCCTAGTTTGCTGCAGAGAATAGAATAGGAACATTCAGTGAAGATTTAAATGGAATGTGATTGACTGTAATCAATCAACCTTAAAAAACCACAAGCTAATCTTTATCCTCTCCCAACACTGAAGCTCTAGTTCTGTGCACAGGTTTCATGCCATTAAAGCTTTTTCCTCAAGGCCATTATAATCAAGAAAGAGGCCTCCTGGCCATTTCCACAGAGGCCAGAATGCAATGCCTCAGCATTCCACCAGTCACCTGCAGTTCTCTTTACCAAGTTCAGTTCAGTCCAGTAGCTCAGTTGTGTCCAACTCTTTGTGACCCATGGACTGCAGCACACCTCCCTGTTCTTTACCAACTCCCAAAGCTTCCTGAAACTCACATCCATCAAGTCAGTGATGCAATCCAACCATCTCATCCTCTGTCATGCCCTTCTCCTCCTGCCCTCAGTGTTTCCCAGCATCAGCGTCTTTTCCAGTGAGTCACTTCTTTGCATCAGGTGGCCAAAATATTGGAGTTTCGGCTTCAGCATCAGTCCTTCCAATGAATATTTAGGATTGATTTCCTTTAGGATTGACTGGTTTAATCTCCTTGCAGTCCAAGGGACTCTCAAGAATCTTCTCCAACACCACAGGTGAAATGCATCAATTCTTCAGTGCTCAGCTTTCTTTAGAGTCCAGCTCTCACATCCATACATGACTAATGGAAAAACGATAGCCTTGACTAGATGGAACTTTCTTGGCAAAGTAATGTCTCTGCTTTTTAATATGCTGTCAAGGTTGGTCATAGCTTTTCTTCTAAGGAGCAAATGTCTTTTAATTTCATGGCTCTAGTCACCATTTGCAGTGACTTTAGAACCCCCCCAAATAAAGTCTCTCACTGTTTCCATTGTTTCTCCATCTATTTGCCCTGAAGTGATGCGATCGGATGCCATGATCTTTGTTTTCTGAATATTGAGTTATAAGCCAGCTTTTTCACTTTCATCAGGAGGCTCTTTAGGGACAGAGGAGCCTGGCAGACTACAATCCATAGGGTTGCAAAGAGTCAGTCACCACTGAAGGTACCGAAAAGCATGCACAAGAGTGTTAAAATCCTAGTTTAGTGCCTTGCTTAGAGTACTAAATCACATTTTTTAAATAGAAATATATCCATGCATTTGTGTGTGCATGCTAAGTCGCTTCAGTCATGAACGACTCTTTGCAACCCTATCGTCTGTAGCCTGCAAGACTCCTCTGTCCATGGGATTCTCCAGCAAGAATACCAGAGTGGATAGCCATGCCTTCCTCCAGGGGATCTTAATGACTCAGGGATCAAACCTGCACCTCCTGTGACTCCGGCATTGCAGGCAGATTACTGCTGAGCCATTGGGTAAGACCCCAAATATATATATTTACTTATTTATTTATTTTCAGTTCAGTTCAGTTCAGTCGCTCAGCTGTGTCCAACTCTTTGTGACCCCATGAATCGCAGCACACCAGGCTTCCTTATTCAACACCATCTCCCGGAGTTCACTCAGACTCGCATCCATCGAGTCAGTGATGCCATCCAGCCATCTCATCCTCAATCATCCCCTTCTCCTCCTGCCCCCAACCCCTCCCAGCATCAGAGTCTTTTCCAATGAGTCAACTCTTCGCATGAGGTGGACAAAGTACTGGAGTTTCAGCTTTAGCATCATTCCTTCCAAAGAAATCCCAGGGTTGATTTCCTTCAGAATGGACTGATTGGATTTCCTTGCAGTCCAAGGGACTCTCAAGAGTCTTCTCCAACACCGCAAATCAAAAGCATCAATTCTTCGGCACTCAGCCTTCTTCACAGTCCCACTCTCACATCCACACATGACCACTGGAAAAACTATAGCCTTGACTAGACGGACCTTAGTTGGCAAAGTAATGTCTCTGCTTTTGAATATACTATCTAGGTTGGTCATAACTTTTCTTCCAAGGACTAAGCGTCTTTTAATTTCATGGCTGCAGTCACCATCTGCAGTGATTTTGAAGCCCCCCCCCAAAATAAAGTCTGACACTTTTCCCACTGTTTCCCCATCTATTTCCCATGAAGTGATGGGACCAGATGTCATGATTTTCATTTTCTGAATGTTGAGCTTTAAGCCAATTTTTTCACTCTCCTCTTTCACTTTCATCAAGAGGCTTTTTAGTTCCTCTTCACTTTCTGCCATAAGGGTGGTGTCATCTACATATCTGAGGTTATTGATATTTCTCCCGGCAATCTTGATTCCAGCTTGTGTTTCTTCCAGTCCAGCATCAAGAGGCTTTTTAGTTCCTCTTCACTTTCTGCCATAAGGGTGGTGTCATCTGCATATCTGAGATTATTGATATTTCTCCCGGCAATCATGATTCCAGCTTGTGCTTCTTCCAGCCCAGCATTTCTCATGATGTACTCTGCGTATAAGTTAAATGAGCAGGGTGGCAATATACAGCCTTGACATATTCCTTTTCCTATTTGGAACCAGTTTGCAATACCAGATCTGTTTTATTTACAATTTTGAAAGTACTATGCAGAAAAATGTCATCAAACCAGTCTTTAATGTCTTCTCTAATATGCTGACTCTACAGATTTTACGTTAGAAGGAGCAGTCTGAATGTGACAACTTTCAGATATGAACATTTCAGAAATAAAGGCCAAGTGTGCAATTGCATGTGAACATTTCAGAAATCTTGAGGGTTTCTGAATCATTTCAGAGATCTTGAGCGTGAATGTGAGACTAGGTGAGTTGCAAAACTTCTGCCATTTAGCCTCCCTTGATTTGCCATGAGTATTGATACACAAAAGTCATGTTTATTTTTACATTTTCAGCAGGTGTGACATTTTGGCAAGTGTAATGGCTTGGGGTACAGCATGGCTTCACCTTGATCAGTGTATCCTGATGGAATATTTTCTGAAATGATGTGTGCATCATTATTTTTCCAACCATATATCAGCAGAGTCTTGGTCCTAGGAAAGTGCAAATAGAATGCCATGCAGCAGACAGTATGTTTACATTTTATTTTTAGTACCTTGAAAGATTTATAGTTTCTAGAGGAATTACTTTGCTCCTGCTTGTTACATTTGATCTGATCATCCTAATTCAGAGCATTTGGAAAACTCTCCACTTGCTGTGTGCATGAGGTTTCTGGTGCATTCTCCCAGGGGCATGTGTTTCTTCCTATTCATTCTGTGGATGGACAGTTGCTGCCTTCTAATGTCATGTTGAAGTATGATTGCTCTGAATGGCATTGTCACCTTTGCATTAATCCTGCTTATTCACATCAGGATCCCCATCTGCTTTATAAGAGGGGGGAAATGTGTTAGAGAGTGTATGCCTAACCCAAATTTCACATCAATCCACTGTTTTAAGGTCTCTACATGCTCATTTCCATTAAAAAAATGAATATCTTCAATTAGTCCCATACAGGAACAAATCTATCATTTCCACAACATGCAAACTAGCGTCTCTCAGTTGACCTCCATCAGATCAAAGGTGTTCATTGGCAAACGTAGAAGTCAATTAGAAAAGTGATGTATTTTGGTTAAAAGTAATCTCCTGAATTTGATTATCATGGCATCTGTCAAGCCTTTATTCAGGTATAACTTTGATTCTGTCAGGGTGGTATGTCCATGCCTCTTGCTATATTGCATTTTAAAAAATCAGATTAACAAGCAAAAGAAAAAGAAAAGAATTAGCTCTCTGTTTCCATCTTCCATGGCAGCTGAGTTCTTAAGTAGTATAAGTCCAAATCTCAGCTTCCAGCATATCTCTGAAAATACATTTTAATAACAACATGATTATTCCAGTGACATGTTTCAGCTCCTTAGAATGAGCAGTCATTGTATTAGATATATTCACACTCATGCATCACACATACACATTTGGATGACCTGTACAGCTGGAAATCCTTTTGTGTAACATGACTGTGATTGAGAAAGCAGGCACGTGTTCCTCCCTCCCCTTCATGCTAAAAAGAAACGAGTCAAGTGTAGAGTGAATTATATCGCTTAAATCATATTTGGACTAGAAACAGACAAGAAATTTGGTTCAAAGAAAAGGAGAAGAAGATGCTATGGGTTTTGTGGAAGCTCTCTAGATTAGTAAGAGAAGGCAGCTTTTGGTGTTTGAGATATATAATGTTTGCTTAGTGTGCAGATCTTTTTCTAAACTTCTTTCCTTCAGTGTTTTTAACCTTCAGTACGTTCTTCTTATTTCCATTGTTCTAATCTACATGCACTTTAAGCCATCATATATTTTCTCACAAAGGTAGAATTTTTATTTGGTAGTTTCTTTGAAATGATGAGCTATGTGGGGCTTCCCCCGTGGCTCAGTGTTAAAGGATCCTCCTGCAATGCAGGAGCCACAGGAGACGTGGGTTTGATTCCTGGGACAGGAAATCCCCTGGAGGAGGGCATGGCAACCCGCACCAGGATACTTGCCTGGAGAGTCCATGGACAAAGAAGCCTGGCAGGCTACAGTCCATAGAGTTGCACAGAGTTCAACAGGACTGAAGCAACTCAGCATGTAGGCACGCATGATGAGCTACATGCTTACTGTAAATCAAGATAAATGGTGTGCTGATTGCATTTTATAAAGGTGTGAGTGAGAGATGGGGGAGAAAAGGATTATTATGGGGTTATATGAAATGTGTGTGAAACTTTTGAAAACTGTAAAGCATAGAATTTAAAGAATCATTCCACTTAAAAAGTAAAAAAAAAAGAAGAAGAAGAAGAAGAAGTAAAATTAAGGAAAACAGCAGTGAGGGAGACCTAGGCAGCCTGGGATCAAGATTTTCCATTTGGATCATGTGAGAGACTTCCTGTGAAATTAAGGGCATCAGGAAAACCTGTCTTTGAAATAGAATCATCCTTGAAGAATAATTTCTGAAGTCTTATCCTTAATTTAATAGATGCACTTTAAAATCTGTTAGAAATCACCACTACCTTTGAAGTAATTCTGTTACAGTCACTGTTTGTTATCCCCCAAACCACAGCTGTTGGCATTTTGATTGCCATAGAAATGAATAGCATCCCACTTTGTGGCAATCCCACCCATCATAACAGTTAAATGAACAGTCTTGTAATACCTGCTGTAATGGGACAGATGTAAGAGAGAAGGATTGAGCACACAGGATAAAATATCTCACTGACAAATTGAAACTACTCCCTTAATACAGAGTGGTGTCTTGCTTGTCATCTGTATCTGTTTTGTTTTATTCAAAGCTGTTTCTAAAACACAAATACTGTGTTGAAACTGAGAATCAAAATATATCATTTCTATTATCTGTCAGAATTTGCCTTGCTATTGCTAGACTCCCTGTGTTGTTTTCCCTTGCTGGTTGTACACTTTGGTAAATCCTTTTTCAGAGATGCTGTATTCAAAATACATCTGTAGCCAAAATATGATTTTCAAAGAATTATATTTCTGACTTGGGAGCATTGCAGTGGTTGTGGGGTTTTTGGTTCCTAAAACTTTGTGAAAGATAGTTGAATTGTATTAATATTCATTTTTAATAACAATTTTCTTTCCACTTCAGTTTAATCTCTGAAGGTTTAACATTGTGACTGTCTCTACTGACATCTGAATCTCCAGTCTAATTGAACTGCATAACCCAGCTCTATACAGGCTTCTCTCCATTGCTGTCTCTGCTCTCTGCAGTTTGCTTTAAAAAGTAACAAACTGCTTTTGATATGACACATTCATTTCAAAGGTTTATATATCATTCTCATTTTGGAAGAATAAAGAACTTGAAACAACCTGACCATCTATCTTGTCTAAGAGCCTCACACCCATGAGGAGGGAATCTCCTTTCACCCCATAGCTCTGTCTTCATATCTCTGTTAGAAGTGTCTGATTCTCCTTTGGCATAGAAGAATATGTAGTCAAGCCCTGGATTGCAACTCCTTGAGAGCAGTGAAGCCTTCTTCTGTTCAGTCCCCTATAGTTCTCAAAATGATGCATGGATATCAGTTTCATCTACCTCATAAATTTCAGGAGCATAAATGATATGTAATAGAATGTACACCTCCTAATAGTTTGCAACAAATGCCAAGTGTGCAATTAAAGTTATCTCAGGCCACATATAGACTGAAAATATATATTGTTCTTTTCATCACTTAGAGTGTCTGGCAGCAACCTTGACATATAGTAAGTGTTTAATAAATGTTTGTTAAACTATGCTGAGATTAGACTAGAATTTACCTCTCCTAGGTCACCTCTTTTTGCTAAACCATACGAATTTTCTTCTTTCAGAAAGCATTCTTCGAGAGCTTCTTTCACATGCCAGAGCTTGGCAGTAGCACTATAAAAACAATTAAAGCAAATTCACTATCTTACCCTCCAGCATAGAAGATAGACACAATAAGTAGATATCATTCATTGTGGTAAGTGTTGCAATTAATGTGTATAGACAGTACTATGGAAACATAGAGGAGTAATATAAGAATATGGTCATTTTTTTTTAATGATCAGAAGTTTGTCAGAAATAGAGTGGAAGAAGAACTTTGTCAGAAGAAGAGTTTGATGAGAAATGGGTGGTCCAAATAGCACCTGGCAGAAAGAGAAGTTCCACGTGTCTCATGCAGAATGTGGATGGAGGGCTTCTGTCAGGTGCCAAGTTGTAAAGGGTTTCTTAATACTGATATGAAGGGTAAATTCTTTTCTGTCAGCACAGGTTGGTCCTCTAAAGTCCCATGGTATTTAAGAAAGACCAATGGTCCAGTCAAAGGTATTGGAGTAAGAAGAAGCTGAGGTTGGGGAGATTAGGGGACTGATAGCATTTAGGAATGGTATAAGATGTTAACCCAGGTAGGGCCAGTAGAAATGGAGGGTGGTAAAGAGAGGAAGAAGATGAAACATGTTCATCTTAAATTTTCTTGTTGCACCTGAGAAAAGGAACTCAGAAGAAGCCAGAAAGCAAGGAATCTGAATAGAGAAGTAGGCCATAAAGAAGAGTCTGCTGTGAGTTCTGGAAGCACCAGCTAGGCGCTGCCATCCTCCTCCCACATACAGTGGTCCATGATACCCCTGGTTACTGTGGCACACTTTGCTGGCTGTACCTCTTGCTGCTCAGATTTCCATTGTTATCCTCTCACCATATTGAAAGTGCACCTGTATCAAGGATTTTCTGTTTTGTGTATAACAGATTCTCCACCTTAGAAAGAGTGCTTATCTGGTTGTCCGTATTGAGAAAGGGACTCTGACCAAGAAAACAACCAAGCAAGATAGTCTTATTTACCAGCTGTTTTGAGGTGATGGGAGCTCTGAGTAATTCCCTTTCAGACATCACCATGTAGTTGAAAATCTTACCAGAACTTACTCTGTCCAAATATTAAAGAACGGGTAGACCACTGAAGAGGAAAGGTAAAAAGCGAATAAACTTCTAAAAATAGTATTAACCTCTCTAGTAATGAGAGAAAAAGTTAAGCACAGGAAAAGATACTGTTTTACAACTCTCAATTTGCAAAATTTAAAAACCAGACAGTACCAAGTATTATTAAGGATATGAAATAAAGGCTCTTGATGCTAAAGCATTTTGCTACAACCACACAGAAGAGTAATTTGGTGACATCAGGCAAAATTGAAGATCCCCCATGTCCAGCAATTCCCCTCTTAGAAACTCTCCCGTAAGTTCGTATAGAGATATTCACAAGAATATTGATGGCAGCCTCTTTTTTTTTAAGATGAGAGTTTTTTTTTTAATTGAAGTATAGCTGATTTACAGTGTTATGTATAACCCTGCTATACAGCAAAGTGATTCAGTATTCATATGTCTACACATTCTTCTTATATTCTTTTTTATTATGGTTTCTCACAGGATATCAAATATCATTCCCTACGCTGCGTGGTGGGACCTTGTTGTTTATCCGTTCTGTATGTAATAGTTTGCATCTGCTAACCCAAATCCCCCAGTCCATTGCTTCCTTACCTCTCGCCCTTCTTGGCAACCACAAGTCTATTTTTTTATGTCTGTGGGTCTGTTTCTGTTTCATAGGTAGGTTCATTAGTGTCTTATATTAAATTCCACATATAAGTGATCATATAATATTTGTCTTTCTCTTTCTTACTTTACTTAGTATGATAATCTCTAGTTGCAACCATGTTGCTGCAAATGGCCTTACTTCATTCTTCTCTTATGGCTGAATAGTATCCCTTTATATGTATGTACCACATCTTCTTCATTCATTCATCTGTTGGGCATTTAGTTTGTTTCCATGTCTTCACTATTGTGAATAGTGCTGCTGTGAACATAGGGATGCATGTAGCTTTCTGAATTGTAGTTGCAGCGTCCTTTAAAAGAGTCTATATGCCCATACTTCAGAAAATGGGTAGTCATTCAACAGAATTTATGTGAAAGAGCTGAACCTCACATGTATCAACAATAATAGATAAAATGAAAAGCAGAAAGGTCAAGTTCCAAATGAGTGCTTGGCAGGTTGGCATCCCATGATGGATAGTGACAAATGTTTAAAACTAAAACTTATATACAAGGTCATACATTTGCTATGGACACACAAAAAATAAAACTGTGAGACATACATTGGAACAATAAATACCAACTTCAGGATAGTGGTTTTATTTGGAGGAAGGAGAGAGTTCAGTGAAAGATATTTGGGGGCTTCAATTGTCTTTATTTTTTAATTTATTTTATTGAAGAATAGTTGATTGACAATATTGTATTAATTTCTACTGTACAGAAAAGTGACTCAGTTATACATATATATACATTGTTTTTCATATTCTTTTTAATTATGGCTTATCACAAGATATTGAATACAATTCCAACTCCATCTTTGGCTCCACAGAATATAATCTATCTGATTTTGGTGTTGACCATCTGGTGATGTCCATGTGTAGAGTCTTCTGTTGTGCTGTTGGAAGAAGGTGTTTGCAATGACCAGTGCATTTTCTTGGCAAAACTCTATTAGTCTTTGCCCTGTTTCATTCCACATTCCAAGGTGAAATTTGCCTGTTACTCCAGGTGTTTCTTGACTTCCTACTTTAGCATTCTAGTCCCCTATAATGAAAAGGTCATCTTTTTGGGTGTTAGGTCTTCATAAAACCGTTCAGCTTCTGCTTCTTCAGCATTACTGGTTGGGGCATAGACTTGGATAACTGTGATATTGAATGGTTTGCCTTGTAGACGAACAGAGATCATTCTGTCATTTTTGAGATTGCATCCAAGTACTGCATTTCAGACTCTTTTGTTGACCATGTTGCCTACTCCATTTCTTCTCAGGGACTCCTGACTGCAGTAGTAGATACAATGGTCATCTGAGTTAAATTCACCCATTCCAGTCCATCTTAGTTCTCTGATTGCTAGAATGTCAACATTCACCCTTGCCATCTCTTGTTTGACCACTTCCAATTTGCCTTGATTCATGGACCTGATATTCTAGATTCCTATGCAATATTGCTTTTTACAGCATTGGATCTTGCTTCTATCACCAGTCACATGCACAGCTAGGTATTGTTTTTGCTTTGTCTCCATCCCTTCATTCTTTCTTGAGTTATTTCTCCACTGATCTCCAATAGTATATTGGGCACCTAATGACCTGGGGAGTTCATCTTTTGGTATCCTATCATTTTGCCTTTTCATACTGTTCATGGGGTTCTCAAGGCAAGAATATTGAAGTGGCTTGCTATTCTCTTCTCCAGTGGACCATGTTCTGCCTGCCCTCTCCACCATGATCTGCCCATCTTGGGTTGCCCCACAGGCATGGCTTGGCCTCACTGGGTTAGCCCTGAGCCCGAGGCCAGGGCCAGCAGCCAGAAGGAGCAACCTGAGGAGCAGTGGCCTAGAGGAGCTATCCCACGTTGAATGTCAGGAATGACGATGGTAAGGAGATACCCCTTGTCCAAGGTAAGAAGCAGTAGCTGTGCTTTGCTGGAGCAGCCGTGAAGAAATACCCCACGCTCAAGGTAAGAGAAACCCAAGTAAGATGGTAGGTGTTGCAAGAGGGCATCAGAGGGCAGACACACTGAAACCATACTCACAGAAAACTAGTCAATCTAATCACACTAGGACCACAGCCTTGTCTAACTCAATGCAATAATACATATCTATACTATATATATAACTGGTTTCAGACTGTGTGTGTGCATCTTGGTTCCCTGGAGGGAGGCATGTTTGTCCTGTCAACTATAAAAGAGGCACAACTTGAGAGTTGTGAGTTAAGTTTTATTTGGGGCAAAATGAGGACTCTAGGCTGGGAGACAGTACCTCAGATAGCTCTGAGAATTTGCTGCAAAGATGCAGTGGAGGAAAGTCAAAATATAAGATTTTGGTGAAGAGGGAGTACAATACAATTAAGCATTCATTTTACAAAAGGTTTTCTGCTAGTCACGAGGAGATGATGTCATCAGGAAGGGATTTAGTGCTTTTCTAAATATGAGGAGATGCAAGGATGTAATCCTGAAATCAGTTCCTGAAAATACTCAACTATCTAAAGACTTGTTCCGCCAGATTCCCTGGAGCACAGAGCACCTCACTCCACCCTGACCTCTCTCAGTGGGTGTTGAGGGGAGGGAGCAGCAGCAGCAGCACAAGGTTCAATCTTTGCAGAGGCGGAGGGCAAATGCCTCTATTGTCCAGTCACTGGCAATACTCTTGGCAAGTGCCAGTTTGTAGTTGACAGTCCTGAGGCTGAGAGACTTGAAAGGATGGATGTGGATTTCAGCTAAGCTTGCTCTGAGCCTCTGGGAGGAATCCTTACAAAATGCTCTAGTGCCTGGGTGGCCCCATCTTGTCATTCCATTGTTACCTCTTTCCAGGGTTTTCTGTGACTGTGAGTTGTTAGGAGAAATAAAGATTAGAGTGAGTCACCATATACCGAGTCAGAGCTGGAAGGAAGCTGAGAAAAACTGCAAGCCCAGCATGGTCATGGGCAAGTGAGGAAGCCCAGGTGAGGCCTGGGAAAAGGAACTGACTTGCTCAGGATCAAATAGGTTGCCTATGGCAGAACCTAGGCAGCAACTTGGGTCTCATGACTCCTGTCCAACACTATGTGGAGCTAATGTGGTTTTAGTGCCTCCTAAAACCCATGGAAGGTGAACCTTCTTGTTCCATTAGCCCCTAGGGACAGAGGAGACTCAAGCCCAAGGGTTGCTTGGAGACCTGAGGACAGAATAGTTTCCTTTTTATGTTGCTAAAGAGTAAGTTGGAAGCAGCCTTGTCTGATACCTGAGAGCTGGCATAAAAATTCCAGAAGACAGAAGCCCAGAGTCAGAGTCAACAGTGGTGCCTATTCTCTGCCCTGGACCACCCCAGACAACCGCGGTGCTCACACACACACACACACACACACACACACACACACACACACACAGATGGAAGGCACCACAGTGACCCAGGAGATCTCAGCAGACCTGGGCACAGGCCAAGCCCACATGTCTTTCATGCCAGGTGTTTCTGATTCCCCAGGAATGCCAGCCCAGGCCCAAGCACAGACATGCAGGAGAAGGCAGAGCCTACCAAACTGAGTCAAACCCAGGGCTCCTTGCAAAGAATTCTTGGTGGCTGGAGCCAATCTACCTGCTGAAATCCATAACCACTGGGTATCCCCTGGGGAATGGCAAGGTTGTGCCCAGCAGCTGAGTGTCTGAGAGATGGCCTCACTTTCCCAGGGGGGTTGTGGGGGAGGGAGGAGGGAAAATGGAAGGGCAAGCCTTCACTGCTGGCAGAACCTCTGCTGAGTTTCTAACTCAGCCTTGAAGTTTGAGTCATTCTCATTTTACAACTTAGACACTTTTATGGCTAAACGTACTCAATAAAAATATACAGAAGAGAGGATTTAAACTCAGCTCTGCCAGGCTCCAGGATGGGTGTTTGTTTTTTTACTTGTCCTATACTACCTTCTAAGTAATTTCTTTATTTGGAATATGGAACTATATTCTTCCCAGAGGAAGGCACACCTCTTTCCAAGCCCTCAGCATCATACCCTTTATCCTGAGATCTTTGTGCTGTGGAATTTGACTCAAGACTGATGGGCAGACATCCTATTGGGATGTTGCAGAAACCTGGGGAAAGGTCTGGACTTTGTGCTTTGGGGCCATGCACATAAGCAAGAATGACAATGTGAGCATGCCCGTTGGTGCATTCAGGTGTCTGTGAGTGTGAGTTGGTATGTGAACATGTATTTAAGGATGATTGACAGCATACAATTTTGTGTCAGGGTGTGGTGAGTCCTTGTCTCACAGGAGGGCTCATGAATGAATACATGTGGGAAGATGAACTTGAGTATACAAGAGTGAGTGTGCACAAGGCTGACATTCAACAGGTATGCATAAGTGTTGATGAATCCAGAGTTAAAATGTTAAAACTACTTCTGTGACAAGTGGCAAATAGCCTCTGCACTAGGCCCCCTGCCCACAAGCGCCCCTGCCCTAACTCTGACAGGCAGTCAGCTCAGTCCTGCAGCATCTGGAAGCTGCTGACCACTGACCGTCACAGCTGGGGCCTCTGGGACACTGGTGGATCTCAGTGCTCAATGTCAGTCTCCAGATCTGCAGAGTTCACTTTGAATAATAACCCTGTGTGTGTGTGTGTGTGTGTGTGTGTGTGTGTGTGTGTGTGTGTGATTTGTGGGGTTCCCAGGTGGTGCTAGTGGTAAAGAAACTGCCTTCCAATGAAGGAGATGTAAGAGACATGGGTTCGATCCCTGGGTCAGGAAGATCCTCTGGAGGAAGACACAGAAACCCACTCTAGTATTCTTGCCTGGAGAATCCCATGGACAGAGGAATCTAGCAGGCTATAGACCACAGGGTCACAAAGAGTTGGACACCACTGAAGCGACTTAGCACACATGCACAAATGTGTGTCATTTCTGTGAGTGTATGAACATGCATGAGGAGGTACCCCTGTATAAACATGTGTGACTGTGTGAACATGCTGGCTTTGCCTTCCCAAGAAATGAGTGGGGTGTAAGTTCTGGAAAGATGGAATCCAGACTTTATGCTTCTTCCAGAAACTAATAGGGTCAGAGTACTTGCTGTGTTGCAAAGAATTCACACCAGAGAGCCAGAGCACCACAAGTTTGAATCTCAGCTCTACCACCTACAAGCTGTTGCTGCTGTGAGCAGTAAGGAGCTTCTCTGCATCTCACCCCTATCTCTAATGGGAAAAGCAACACCTACTTCAATAGGGTGGTATCAGTGTGTGGGAGTGCTTGGCACACATCGTGGCCCTGCCCTGCTCATGCTCCCTCAGCATATCAGCCTCAGTTCTTGCCTCCAGGGAGCAGGGTCTGCCTCCAAAAGGCATGGCTGGCTGTTAAATTGACAAAGAGAAATTACAGTCCTAGAGCTTCCCAGGACTACCTCAAGGGCAGAGTCGATTGTGGGCATGTGTTAAAAAAGGGAAGATTCTGGAAGAAAAGGCAACCACCAAATGGGGTGATTATGTCCTGGAGTAAATTGTTTCCACCCATGAACACCCCTTAGACTCTTTGTTCTACACAACTGGTCCTTGTCCTTGACTCTAAGATGCATCCTGACCCTCACACCTTTGTCTCACTACAGGAGTGGAGCCTGTGTCCCCACATTGGTGGAAATAAGTGGAGGGTCTTGCTGCTCTCTCAGCAAGTGGAGAATAATAGTAAAAGCAACAGTAACATTCATCCAACACTTGCTATGGGTTATTGTTTAGTCACTAAGTCATGTCCAACTCTTTGTGACCCCATGGATTGTAGCCCACCAAGTTCCTCTGTTCATGCAATTTCTCAGGCAAGAATACTGGGCAGGGGGATGGGGGTGGAGGGGGATTGCCACTTCCTTCTCCATACCTCTGCTTACACAGGTGAGCTACTGGTGAATGCTGATGTGGAATCAAAAAGGGAATGGATTGAGCAAAGTCTAGGTCCTAATATTTCTCATAGGCAAGATATCTCCATCTCTAGATATTTTGTCACAAATTTTTTATCACAAATCTCATAGTCTATTCACCTAATACCAGTCAGATGGAAAGGAAATGCATAATTTACATAAAATGATACTTTTGGACATCCGTGCCATACATAAAATTTATTCTAAGTGTTTAATACAATGGAAAATATAAAAACCTCCTAGTATGAGTTACATTCTACTTATTATTTATTTACATTGTTTTATTAAACACAACAATGCAAAGAAATAGAGGGAGACAATAGAATGGGAAGGATTAGATATCTCTTCAAGAAAATTAGAGATACCAAGATAATATTTCATGCAAAGATGGACACAACAAAGAACAGAAACCATATGGACCTAACAGAAGCAGAAAATATTAAGAGGTGGCAAGAATACACAGAAGAACTATACAACAAAGACCTTCATGACCATGACCCAGATAGCCATGATAGTGTTATCACTCATCTAAAGCCAGACACAATGGAGTGAGAAGCCATGTGAGCCTTAGGAAGCATCACTAGGAATAAAGCTAGTGGTGATAATGGAATTTCAGATGAGCTATTTCAAATCCTAGAAGACGATGCTGTTAAAATATTGCACAAAATATGCCAGAAAATTTGGAAAACTCAGCAGTGGCCACAGGACTGGAAAAGGTCAGTTTTCATTCCAACACCAAAGAAAGGCAATGCCGAAGAATGTTCAAACTACCACCCAATTGCACTCATTTTACATGTTAGCAAAGTAATACTCAAAATTCTCCAAGCTAAGCTTCAATAGTACATGAACCGAGAACTTCCAGATGTTCAAGCTGGATTTAGAAAAAACAGAGGAACCAGAGATTAAATTGCCAGCATCCACTGAATCATAGAAGAAGAAAGAGAATTCCAGAAAAACATCTACTTCTGCTTCATTGACTACATTAAAGCCTTTGACGGTGTGGATCACAACAAAATGTCAAAAATAATTAAAGAAATGAGAATACCAGACCACCTTACCTACCTCCTGCAAAATGTATATGCAGGTCAAGAAGCAACAGTTAGAACTAGATATGGAACAACAGACTGGTCCCAAATAGGAAAAGGAGTACTTCAAGGCTGTATATTGTCACCCCGCTTATTTAACTTATATGCAGAGTACATCACACAAAATATTGGACTGGAAGAGACTTTATTTTCTTGTGCTCCACAATCACTACAGATGGTGACTGCAGCCATGAAGTTAAAGACATTTACTCCTTGGAAGAAAAGCTAAGACCAACTTAGACAGAGTATTAGACAGTAAAACTCCAGTACCTTGACCACCTCATGCAGAGTTGACTCATTGGAAAAGACTTTGATGCTGGGAGGGATTGGGGGCAGGAGGAGAAGGGGATGACCAAGGATGAGATGGCTGGATGGCATCACCAACTCGATGGACCTGAGTTTGAGTGAACTGTGGGAGTTGGACAGGGAGGTGATGGACAGGGAGGCCTGGCATGCTGTGATTCCTGGGGTTGCAAAGAGTCAGACATGACTGAGTGACTGAACTGAACTGAACTGAAAGAGGCAAAATTAAACCTGTTAAGCTACTGAGTGAGGGGGCATGAGGAAAGAGAAGTAAAAACCCAAATGAGAAGATTTCATACCTTGACCATACCTTGAGGTGGTCAAGGTACTGGAGTTTTAGCTTTAGCATCATTCCTTCCAAAGAACACCGAGGGCTGATCTCCTTTAGAATGGACTGGTTTGATCTCCTTACAGTCCAAGGGACTCTCAGGAGTCTTCTCCAACACAGTTCAAAAGCATCAGTTCTTCAGCGCTCAGCTTTCTTCACAGTCCAACTCTCACATCCATACATGACCACTGGTCATGTATGAGAGTTACAAGAGTAGATATATGGAGGCTGTGCTGAATAACCCATCTCACTATGGGGAAATGTTTAAACTGCTCATCGTTTATTTTCAGGGGGTTCTGTTAAGGTTTATACAGCTTTTCAATGCTTTTTGTGGATCATACTTGAATTCTGTTGAATGCAGCACTCTGGGGGAGATGTTTACACTGGAGCCATTCTCCAGCTTTCTGTGGTGTTCAGTTGGTGTAATGTATGAGAGTTACAAGAGTAGATATATGGAGGCTGTGCTGAATAACCCATCTCACTATGGGGAAATGTTTAAACTGCTCATCGTTTATTTTCAGGGGGTTCTGTTAAGGTTTATACAGCTTTTCAATGCTTTTTGTGGATCATACTTGAATTCTGTTGAATGCAGCACTCTGGGGGAGATGTTTACACTGGAGCCATTCTCCAGCTTTCTGTGGTGTTCAGTTGGTGTGGTCCACCATGGACCAGGGCTGAGACCCGGGAGGGCTGGCCTCCTGGATACACCTGGACTTTCATCATTGGCTCATGCTGCACCTGATTCTGGAATGTGCTCCTCCCTGCCTACCCAAATCCCATTCTGAAGCCCCCTTCTACAGGTGTTCCTCGTGGAACAAAGGTTTTCTGGGAGCCCTGTGGTGGATGCCATGATGACAGAGATGGCCAGGTTGTCCTTTCTTCCTGCATCAGCCCTGGGTATTCTCTGTTTTGTCTGAATTCCGAAGACATAAATGATGTATCTGTAGCTTCCAAGTTACCCTTAAGTAAGAATCCACCTCATCTAATTGTTTTTTGTTACTTTGAGGATCTCAGCTTGTCCTTCTTACAGGGATTATCAAACCAAGAAATTTGAAGCCCGGTAGTGTGCTTCTGTGTTTTCACAGCACCTATCACATTATATGGAAATAGGATGGGAGGTGCTCACCAAGGAGCCACTGATGGATCGATGGATGGGATAGATGGCTTGGTGATGGATGAATTGATGGATGGATGGAACATAGCTAAAAGGCATGAAAAGGAACAATAGAGAAAGAAGGGACAAGTCAACCAGGGAAGCAAAGATAAAGCTTCAGTATTCAGATAATTCTGAATTCTACAAAATCTGTAATATATGTTTGGGATGATTCAGACTTTCAGTTTATGTTATTTTCCTTTCTGGCTCCTTTTGGGCACTTCTGTTGGTTCTCGAGACTCCCCTGTCATGAAAAGGGAGGTAGGTATGAAAACAGAGATTCAAATATCCCTCTTTGTGGACTCTTTTGTGAGAGAAGTATTTGGTGGAAAGGTATGGGGATAGTGAAAGCAATAGAAACAAGAAATTTGAATTACTTGGGGGTCTGAATTATCAGATTATCTGCATACCCCAAGAATTTAGGGAATTGCAAGTAGGAGGGCAGTGAGAGAAAAATAGCCCAGGAGATCCCTGCAGGGGAAACAGTGGGGACTACAATTTTAATAAATATTGGGAGTAATAAATAATTATACATTTGGCTAGCTTGAAGAAACTTTGATCTTCTCTTTTACTTATGGGAGAACTTTTACAATACACTTTAAAAATAACATGTGCGTGGTTTTGGCTGTGCTGCGTCCTCACTGCTGTGCAGGCTTTTCTCTGGTTGTGGCGTAGGGGGCTACTCTCTAATCATGGTGTGCGGGCCTCTCATTGCAGTGGCTTCTCTTGTTGCCGAGCACAGGCTCCAGGGTGCACAGGCTTCAGTAGCTGCTGCACGTGGGCTGAGCAGTTGCAGCTCCAGGGCTCTAGAGCACAGGCTCAATAGTTGTAGCACCTGGGTCAGTTGCTGTACAGCTGAATCAGGGATTGAATCTGTCTCCTGCATTAGTGGGTGGATTCCTTACCACTGAGCTTCCAGGCCCAGTAGCCCTTGGAATGTGTTCTTTGAATTACAACTTACTTGCTTCAATCCTCTTCTCTATTATGTAGTTCCTGGCGGAGGATTCCCTTACTCTTTCTGCACCTTACAAGGATAAGGATGGTGTTTTATTTTTGTTTGTTTTTTTGTACATGGGCATCATATCCCCCTGTTTCTAAGGGGTGCTCTCATTGTCCATGGATGGGGGTGTGTTTGCATGGTGCAGAAGTGTCCATCTCTTCTCCTCACCTTGGCAGGACCACAGTAAATGTTCCTCAGCTCAGAAGCGCATCTCCCCATGCCTTCTCCTCCACCTGCATCCACATATCTAGCCCTCCAGGGCTCTGGGTTAGCAAACAGAATGCAAATAATCAAACCGAGACATTAATGCCAGAAGAATTGTGTTTAATTGTTTGGAAAACAGGAGCAGCAAATGAAGGGTGATAGAAAAGGGTGTCTGGGCATGCTGCCCAAGTTTCCAAGAAGCCGACAGGGTGATGTAGATACATGTCGGCAAAGGTGATTAGTCGGCTTAGAACCAGATCCTCATCTGAGATGGAAATTGCAGCTGCTAATTAATAAGAGGCTGAGATCCAGGAAGCTGCCATCCTATTGTTGCCGCCTTTTCCGAAGAGTGGCTGCCTCCAGGAACCGGGGGTGAGTGGATCTGACAGCTGACTGGGAGAAGGGAGTGGGCTCCATCCTCTCTGTTCTCCTGGTGGATTAGCCCTTGGCCTCATGCCTGGGCAGACTTTTTATTGGACTTCTGGCACTGCTGAAAGGGTGAGTGCTTCTCTTGGCACTTGGGGGCATAGGACTCCTTGCACTTGGGTGGAGGCTGGCAAGGCTCCTTGGTCTGCTGAGGTGGGGCTCAGCACACATTCTCTTTTGTGCCTGAGTAATATTCCAAGATGTGTATAAGAGACAGGGGCAGCACTGCTGGGGTGGGGGACAGCACAGCTGTGGGGGAGCACACTGCTTCTGCTTCTGCTGAGACATTCTGGGCCGGATGTGCACTGCAAGCAGAAAAACACAGAAGTGAGGAAGGCTAGAGCCTTAGAGGGACTCTTCCTCAGAAAACCTCCTGCCCTGTTCACACCCACCCTACTCTGATCTTGTCCTGGTGGCTTCACTGATTTAAGGTGTGTGTATGCATGTGTGCGTGTCCATATAAATTGTAGCTACAGTTTGTAAGCCATTTCAAGTTTCGTTTTTTTTTTTAGAGACAAACATGGGAGGAAAGAAGGAGAGATAGAAGGGAAGAAAAGGGGAGAAGAGAGAGATAGGTAGAAGAAAACAAAGACGTAAAAAAGGGAGAGAAAGAGGAGAGAGAAGTAGAGAGTAAGAAAGAAAGACAGTGAGAAGGAAAATAAAAAGCAATACACTGCCACAGCAAAAATTGTGGAATATGGAACCGGATTTCCTGGGAGCTGAGTTTTGGCTAAACCATTAACCAGCTGTGTGAGTTTGAGCAAGTTATTTAACTTCTTTGTCCTTTTCTTAAGGTCTTTGGAAGCATTAAATGAATATATAAGAATCCATACAGACAAACACACACACATACATACAAAATACGTATATACACATACAAGACCCAGCACACGATGAGTACTGTTTTAAGGATTTCGACTTATTAAATCAATTTCTAACAATTTTAAAAGGCTAACACAGAGCATCTTAACCACTCTCTAAGAGAATTTGTAGAAAATGGGAATCTAGCTCAACACTTAATTATAGTTGAGGAAAGCAAAACTCAGAGAGGGAAGTAATTGTTCCATAGCACTCTGCACGAGGGGCTGGAAGCAGTTGTCCCCAACTCTCAGAGCAGGATGGGGCCACTGTACCACATGGTCTTGTCCCTGCTGCTCTGAGCTCTCAGGGACCTCGGGACCCCTGGTCCCTAAGGAGTTCTCCTTCTTCCCTGCATTTACCATTCATTTAAGGGCAGCTTTGCCCCTGAGCTGGTTGCCTGTCTTTCATTTTTACCCAGCCCTGCTCAGCACCTGGCCATGCACAAACTCACACCACACACACCGCCAGTAGCCTCAGACATGGGCCTCTCGGCAGACCCTCCTCTCCCATCTCAACCCAACTTCTAGTACCCTTCAGCTGTTGATGTGCAGCCCAAGATAGCTTGGTCTCAAATGATACATAGGAGAGAGATACCCAAATGAGGCCTCTCTGACCAACCACCCAAATCTCTGGCCTCAGTTCCCAGCAGAGTTGGCACCATGTGGAGCCAGGCTTCCAGGAGAGGCCCTCCTTTGTCAGACTTACCTTAGTTCACTAGCCGCTGGAGTGTGGGGATGCTGGAGGATGCTGTGGGATGCTCTGAGCCTGTCCACCTTTTATACATCTCAAACCCCTGTCTGAGGCCATGAGGTGGCCTACGATTGGGGCATCCTAATTAGGCCCTAGTCACAGTAGAATGTACCTTCCTCAAATTCCAGGTTTTAGTCACCTCCTGGGCTGGCAACTTCCCTCTTGGTTTGGCGGGACCTTCACTCCAGCCCTGGTCCCACCTCCCCATCAAAGATAGCTTGGTCTCAAATGATACATAGGAGAGAGATACCCAAATGAGGCCTCTCTGACCAACCACCCAAATCTCTGGCCTCAGTTCCCAGCAGAGTTGGCACCATGTGGAGCCAGGCTTCCAGGAGAGGCCCTCCTTTGTCAGACTTACCTTAGTTCACTAGCCGCTGGAGTGTGGGGATGCTGGAGGATGCTGTGGGATGCTCTGAGCCTGTCCACCTTTTATACATCTCAAACCCCTGTCTGAGGCCATGAGGTGGCCTACGATTGGGGCATCCTAATTAGGCCCTAGTCACAGTAGAATGTACCTTCCTCAAATTCCAGGTTTTAGTCACCTCCTGGGCTGGCAACTTCCCTCTTGGTTTGGCGGGACCTTCACTCCAGCCCTGGTCCCACCTCCCCATCACTTTACAAGGCCTGGCTGCCTCAGATTTCCAAACCCACTCGTGACTTTTGACTTAGAACCTTGGCATCTGGGATGGTCCCAAGGAAGCATTTAGGACAGTGCTGGGTGTGAGGGGGTGTGAGGGCAGTGTTCCGAGATGTTCCGGTTGATGGGGTGAGAGGTGGGCCAGGCAGGGTACACAGAAGCGCATTAGGGAAATGACAACTGAAGGGTGAGTGGCTCTCTGGGAAACTCATTAAACTCATTATAGTTCTGAACTTGAGTTAACCTAGGCTCAGAACCACATTCAGCCTGAACTGGCGAGAAAACAGGGCAAGTGGCTTTGGCTTTTCACCTTTGGTAATACAAGAGGAAAAAATGGAGGCTGCAGCCCTCTGTCTTGCCTACCACTGAGAAAACCATTAGGCTTCATTAAGAGAAACTGGGCGGTAACAATAGACAGTACCTATCTCTTCGTCTTTTTACATATGTGTAAGATACCCAGACTCCAGGGTTCCCAGGAAAATGATTAGACAGGTAGAGAAGGTGGGGGAGCTGAGAAGCACTGATTTGGAATGAGCCGCTGGAAGAGTGACCTGGGCTGGCTCCTGAATTCTAAGCTCCTAGGGCTTCAGTCCTGATTCTTTTTTCCCATTCCAGTGAGAGATTCCAGCATGAAGAGGGTTGACACAGGGCACAAACATGGATGATGCTCATATCTGACAAAGGATGCAACATATCTTTAAAAAATCCCCAAATAGTGTTCAGACTGGAGCTCTGAGCTTCACCAGTTGGCTGACCTTAGTATCTTTGAGCCTCACTTTCCTCATCTGCTAAAGAGGCTAACACCACCCTCTTTTTGTTTGTTTTTTTTTTTTTCATGGAAATGTATTTTACTTTAAATATAGAGGTGTGTACACGTCAATCTCAAACTCCCAATCTATCCCTTCTCCCACCCCACCCTTTCCCTCTGGTGGCCGTAAGCTCATTTTCTAAGACTGTGAGTGTTTCTGTTTAGTAAATAAGTTCATTTGTGTCATTTTTTTCAGATTCTGCATACAAGTGGTATAGTTTCTATATAGATGTTATATAGTTAGTATGATAATTTCCTGGTCCACCTCTGTTACTGCAAATGGCATTATTCATTCTCTTTTGTGCCTGAGTAATATTCCATTATATATATGTATATATCGTGTATATATATATCCATTGTATATGCCACATCTTCTTTACCCACTCATCTATTGATGGACATTTAGGTTGCTCCCACATCTTGGCCATTGTAAACAGTGCCACAATGAACACTGGGGTGAATTGTATCCTTTTGAACTATGTTTTATTTTTATTTTTTTCTGGACATATGTGCCCAAGAGTGAGACTGCTGAATTCTAATGGTAGTTCTATTTTTAGTTTTTTAAATGAGCCCTCATACTGTTCTCCATAGTGCCTGTACCAACTTATATTCCCACCAGCAGTGTAGGAGGGTTACGTTTTCTCCACACCCTCTCCAGCATTTACTGTTGGCAGATTTTTTGATGATGGCCATTCTGAATGGTATGAGGTTAATATCTCATTGTAGTTTTGATTTGCATTTTTCTAATAGTTAGAGATGTTACACATCTTTTCATGTGTCTCTTGTCCATCCATATGCCTTCTTTGGAGAAATATCTATTTAGGTCTTCTGCCCATTTTTTTATCATGCTGTTTGTTTTGATATTGAGCTCCATTGGCTGTTTATTTTTGGTTATTAATCCCTTGTTGGTCACATCATTTGCAAATGTTTTATCCAATTTTGTGGGTTGTCTTTTGGTTTTGTTTATGGTTTCCTTTTCTGTGCAAAAGACTTTGAGTTTAATTAGGCCTCATTTATTTATTTTTATTTTTATTTCATTCTTTTTGAGGTAGATCAAAAAAGATCTTACTGTGATTTCTGTCAGAGAGTGTCTACCTATATTTTCCTCTAAGAGTTTTACAACATCCAATCTTACATTTAAGTTTAATCCATTTTAAGTTGATTTTTATGTATGGTGTTAAAGAATATTCTAATTTAACTTTTTTACATGTATCACGTCAATCTCAAACTCCCAATCTATCCCTTCTCCCACCCCACCCTTTCCCTCTGGTGGCCGTAAGCTCATTTTCTAAGACTGTGAGTGTTTCTGTTTAGTAAATAAGTTCATTTGTGTCATTTTTTTCAGATTCTGCATACAAGTGGTATAGTTTCTATATAGATGTTATATAGTTAGTATGATAATTTCCTGGTCCACCTCTGTTACTGCAAATGGCATTATTCATTCTCTTTTGTGCCTGAGTAATATTCCATTATATATATGTATATATCGTGTATATATATATCCATTGTATATGCCACATCTTCTTTACCCACTCATCTATTGATGGACATTTAGGTTGCTCCCACATCTTGGCCATTGTAAACAGTGCCACAATGAACACTGGGGTGAATTGTATCCTTTTGAACTATGTTTTATTTTTATTTTTTTCTGGACATATGTGCCCAAGAGTGAGACTGCTGAATTCTAATGGTAGTTCTATTTTTAGTTTTTTAAATGAGCCCTCATACTGTTCTCCATAGTGCCTGTACCAACTTATATTCCCACCAGCAGTGTAGGAGGGTTACGTTTTCTCCACACCCTCTCCAGCATTTACTGTTGGCAGATTTTTTGATGATGGCCATTCTGAATGGTATGAGGTTAATATCTCATTGTAGTTTTGATTTGCATTTTTCTAATAGTTAGAGATGTTACACATCTTTTCATGTGTCTCTTGTCCATCCATATGCCTTCTTTGGAGAAATATCTATTTAGGTCTTCTGCCCATTTTTTTATCATGCTGTTTGTTTTGATATTGAGCTCCATTGGCTGTTTATTTTTGGTTATTAATCCCTTGTTGGTCACATCATTTGCAAATGTTTTATCCAATTTTGTGGGTTGTCTTTTGGTTTTGTTTATGGTTTCCTTTTCTGTGCAAAAGACTTTGAGTTTAATTAGGCCTCATTTATTTATTTTTATTTTTATTTTCATTCTTTTTGAGGTAGATCAAAAAAGATCTTACTGTGATTTCTGTCAGAGAGTGTCTACCTATATTTTCCTCTAAGAGTTTTACAACATCCAATCTTACATTTAAGTTTAATCCATTTTAAGTTGATTTTTATGTATGGTGTTAAAGAATATTCTAATTTAACTTTTTTACATGTATCTGTCCAGTTTTCCCAGCAGCATGTATTGAAGGGACTGTCTTTCCTCTATTTTATAGTCTTGCCTTCTTTGTCATAGATTAATTGACCATAGGTGTGTGGGTTTATTTCTGGGTTTTCTATTCTTTTCCATTGCTCTATATTTCTGTTTTTGTGTCAGTACCATACTGTTTTGATGACTGTAGCTTTGTAGTATTGTCTGAAGTCTGGGAGCCTGAATGTCAGTAGCAGTAAAGGTTATAATGGGCAACATAAAGTAAAGTATGTGCATGGGTGTTTGGTGCAAAATAAGTGCTCAACAAATGTTGAATTCTTCATCAAGTGGGGCTATGAAAACTAGGACAAAATATACTCTCAGAAGTAAAGAGTAGGTTGTTACCACATTTGAAGGCAAGTGGTGGCGCTTACTACCAGTGTCATACAGCCTTAACTGAAAGGAATGAAAATAGGCAAGCTAGTCCTGAAGATGGTACATTTCTTGTCTCAGACTTGGAATTTAGCCACGGTTTTGCTGAAAGTCTTAGCATATCCTTAAGTCTTGGGAAGTCACATTGCAATACTAGATGGAAACCTAACACATGCTTGGAAATCAATGGTTTCTCACACTGGGACTCACTGAGAGGGCAGGCTGTGCATGGGTGAGCCACTGAGGGAGGTACTCAGAAGGATCCAGGTTTTCCTACGAGAAGAATCCCTTCTGCCTGGTGTCATTCTATGGAAGCAACCCCAGATAGCCTTGGAGAGGGATTTCAGCTCAGGTCCCTAGGAGCAGAGAAGAAAGGTCATGTGGGGTAGCTACCCTGGGATAACCACTAACTCATCAAGAAGCAGGATGCTCACACCATGTGCTCAGTGCTACCCCTGTGTTGGAAACAGTGGTGAGCAAGGAAGGCCAGACCCTTGCTGGTTGCTGCACTGCTTCACATTCCGTTCTCCCCCTTCTCCTTCCCACTCTTTAGTATTTTTCAATTGTTTGATTTGGGTTAGCTGAAGAACTCAAATTCACATGTTACAGTAACAATGACTGCATAACTAGAGAAACTGTGAACATCATCTAATCCATGAGGTTAGGGCATTATATCCTGTCAGTATTTTCCCCTATTGGGCCCCCACTACCCAGATCAGATTTTTTGTGCTGGAGTCAGCTATCTGAGGAATGCATTACACAGTATTGTTTCTACCACCAGAGAACAGAAGGAAGGGATAATCCAGAAGAGACAGATAAAACTAAATGCTTATCCTGAGCGTTTGGAATGGTATGACTGACTTTTATTAGCATCATTCTTTTCTTTTCCAAACCTCTGTCTCTCATGCACACAGTCTCTCTCTCTCTCTCTCTCTCACACACACACACACACACACACTCACATATACACACATGAGTCTCTCCCATACTCTAGCACTGAGTGTTTATGGGGCATAAAACCAGTTCTCAGGAAAGGTGATGGGATGGGAGGTGGCATTTTCAACCAGTTTCCAAAACACATGTACATAACTCACTACTTACTGTTGGTCATGTCTAGCAGGCATATGACCCTGATTCCTTTCACGGCTCCCATACCCTAAGGCTCCATATGGCTCTTGAGCACATTTTCCCCCTTTGAGTGTCCCTTGGTGTCCATCTCATCCTCATTTTACTTGCATGAACATGAACCTGCTGGTGAGGTATCAGGAATGAGAGATGGTAGGTAGGGAACTTTCCTCTCCAGGATGTCTTTGTTTTGCAAATAGACACTGCTCACTTGATTGCTCGATTTCTAGTTCTAGCACAAACTCTATGGAAAAGACCAGGACCTAGTTGCATAGAAGGCCAAGGGGCTGAGTTCTCTAGAGATCTAGTCAGTCATCAAATGCACAGGAAGCAGACACCATACCCAGGCTGGGGAACTGAGTGACATCCAAGCCCAGCCCTCAAGGAGCAGATGATCTCCATGGGGAGACAAATCCACCCCAGTGCGACAGAAGCACTGCATCTGGGAGGCAGACATCATGAGTCAGAAGGGATAATATGGAACAAAGGAGGCTCAGGACTCAGAGGAGTGGTCACTGCTTTGGGCTGGGTCAGTGTTGGCATGAAGCATCAGGGCGGACAGGAAAAGCTCCTTGACAGGGAACTCCTTCAGAGCAGAAACACTGACTTCATCTTTGTATCCTGGTACCTAGCAAAGGTTCCAGCTCAGATTCAGAGCTAACTACATTTTTGTGAAATGAATGAGGACATTCCAGGCAAGGGCATATAAATTGAGAAACCATGTGGAAGGTGGGAAGATGCTATGTGTGTTTGAGGGACAAAGAGACCAACTTGGCTAGAGTGGATGGTCAGTGCTAGTGAGCCGTGGGCAGTGAAGTGGGGCCAGACATCAAGGAAGGTGGGATAGTCAGGAGAGCTGAAGAGCTGAGGCCAAGAGAGCTCAAACTACAGAGTGGAAGGCGAAATAAGGAGACCTAAGCTTTGATTCTAAATACTGCAGAGGTACCCCCGTATCAGATGCTGTAACATTAAAAAAAAATTCTACTGGTTAGCTTAAAGAGGCAGGTAGGCATTGGCTTATATTTAGAAGGCCTGAGTATATTTCTGGCTCTGACAATAATTAACTGTGTGCTTTTGGACAACTGGCTTCCCCTCTCTGGAGCTCAGATTTTTATCAGAATATGATAATCCCTAAGGCCCTTTCCAGGTGTAAGCAGTGTGATTTTCCCATAGCAGATGGGAGCCACAAGAGGGACATAGATAAAAGTGGTTTTTGAATAAAAAAATCATAGGACAGGAGGACTAAGAGGATGGAGGGAGAGAGAAGGTGGAGTCAAGGAGACCCTTCTGTTTCTAAGTGACAAAAATGGGCAGTGCACAGATTAGGACTGGGGCGAGGGAAAAGGAAGACAAGATGCCTGTTTGTACACATTGTGTCTGGTACAGCAGGATCCCCAGCAACACACTGCTGTGTAACGTGTACTCTATATACGCTGTTGTATATTGTCTGTCTATTGCATATACACAGCATGTACACACCATGTTGTATGTGTGCTCTTTAGAAACAGTACATATGCCCTGTTGTATATGCCCTGGATGTAAGTGAGTCTACACTGATGGGTAGCAGTAGAGGAAGGACTGATGGGGCATATAACCACGGAGACTTCACCTGCTGGGAACCAGGTTTGTGCTGAGCACTTAAGAGAAACACAGAAGGCAAAGCAAGGAAACTCTCGGTCTCAGAGCTCCCATGCTCCTTCCTGGTGGCAGGGTTTGCCCAGGGAACAAGAAAGCACTCTAGACTAGCGGGTGCCAGGACTGGAAGGAGCCCAGGAATCAGACAAAACACTCCCAATTCCTGGTTCAAAGACTGTGCCGACACATGATATCACCCTCAACAAGTCACCAAGAAATGGTAACTATATTTTGCAGAGGTTGGTATAAGGTTGTTGACTTTCATTTCTTCGGAGGGTCTTCTTTTTTGTTTGCTTTTTGAGACTATACTCTTTCCAGAGTTATTAATTTTAAAATTACCTTTAGGTATTGAAGTGATGGCAACCATAAGAGGCCTTTACTTTTACTTGGAAAAATAAAACGCTTGCCCTCCTTACTCAATGCATTTTTTAAAAATGTAATTTTAGTTTTTAGTGAAATCCCAAAGCCTGAACACCACTGATGTGGGTCCATCCAGTCTTTTTTTTCCTGACTTTCTTTTCTTCCCTTTTAATTTATTGAAGTATAGTTGATTTAATGTTAATTGGATTTTGGGGTTTTTTTGGTTGAAATTTTCTTTTGAGATCCTTAGTTTACTTTTATAGGGTTAGGCTACAAAACAAACTAATAATATATAGTACGAATAATATACTTAAAAAAATTTAAATTGAAACATAGTTGATTTACAATATTGTGTTAGTTTCTGGTATACAGCAAAGTGATCCAGTTATACATATTCATATATTCTTTTATCATATTCTTTTTCACTGTAGGTTATTATAAGATATTAAGTATAGTTCCCTGTGCTATGCAGTAGGATCTTGTTGTTCATCTATTTTATATACAGTCATTATTAGGTTTTTTAAATTACAAATTTTGACAAAATCTCATCTGATCTTTCTACTATCTTGTTAAAAAACTAATGGTCATCTGGTTACTTCCTGTGTGAATAATTGGTGTGAGTGATAACACTGTTTCATTTATGTTTTCCACATACATATTTTCTGTGATACTATTACTTTTAACATTGCTGTGTTATGTTTCATTATGGAACACTTCCACACAATCAAATAACTCTGTCTTTGTTTTTCATAATTTCTTCTAATTCTTAGACCTTCAAATGCTATATTTCCCCCAAAGCTTAGATTAAAATGCCTATCCTTTTCCTTAGCTTTTAAATGATGAAAATGTTTAATTAATATAAATTATTTTTCAGTTCCCATATTTTTCTTATTTAATTCTTATCCCTTTGTGAGTTGTGTTGTAGCAAGAGGAGGCTTATCTTGCCCCTGGGAAAACAGGCTTATAAACTGTCCATCATTTGCCTGCCTAGTAAGAAAGGGAACTGAATTAAACTCAGATCTCTGTCTCTAAAGCCCAGTCTTAACCAAATAATAAGAACATGTCATAACAGTTGCTCTTAAAATTGAGTATATGGCATGGAAAATGGCTTTAAGTTAATTTTTCTCTATATTATACCTTGTGATCCTAGTTCATTTTCTTAAGTGTTTGTTAAGCTCCTAATATGTTCCATACACAGTGTTAGGTAGAAGTTCAACAGGGATAAATATAAATAGTGTCCCTTCTTGAAGAGTTTATAGCTTCTTGTTCATAGAATTTTTGTAGTGTTTTTACTGATTAAATTTTCTGTTTAATTGGCTCTCTTCTGGTTTATGAGACCATAATATTATCATACTGTGATACTGTTAAAATATGAAAAGAAATTTTAACATTTTTGCCCAGTTCTGCCAGATAATCTCAATTATTTGCCATGATATTCCTGGAACTTTGGTATTGATTTAAAACTGCACAGCCTATCAGTTAAAATACATTTTAATCTTTACTATAGTTAGTTTTCTCTGACTACTCTTGAGCATGGTTAAATCCTTCATTGTTAGTGTCTGACATAGCTTCTCACATTAATGAATAATTACCAAGTACCAGAGGTTTTTCTTCGTCTTTCCTCTAAGGTTCACTCTCGATCTCTGGAATGAATATATGCTTTCCTCATATTCATAACGCAAGGATCTAACGCACCACATGCCCTGCAGATGTGGTCGTTCCAGGCCACAGCAGCCCTGGCTGGCTTTAGGTTTCTTTCAAACTTTCTTATAAAGACCTTAGATAGGCTATAACAAGGTATCCCTTCATCTGCTCCTGTGATAACCAAGGTTCCTTACTGACATGGAAATCTGGTGAGACCAGTGATGAACTGATTGCTGGATGTTCATTTCTGCCTGTCCCTTGGTGGTCCTGACAGCGTCAGGATGTCGTACTTCTCAAGAGATTTATGCAGTAAACACTGTATCCCAGAAGCCACTTGTCTTCAAGCCACTTATATGAGGAACCATCTCTTGTCATTTACTGAGATGGAGAAGGGCTTCCCTGGTGGCTCAGACGGTAACTCATTAATGAGATGGGAAAAGATGGTGTTCCTGCAGGGGTGGGTCTGATCATGAGAGCCCTCCAGTAGAGAGTGCTCAGGAGAGGTAAAGTTGAGCCATATGGGAGAACGTGGGAAGTTGGGGGTGTTTGAACAAAACTGGAGCCTCCTTGGGTATGTTGTAAAGGAAACTGCAGATTTGGCTGGCCAGGGAGTGAGGCAGATATATGGTGCCTTTTAATTGGGAAGCTGGGTCGTGACTATGCCCTTTTGTTCCAGGCTCCTAAAAATCAAGGTGTCTTTAATGATGATCACAAATATACTAGCAACATGGATATGTAAGTATATGGTACTGAGTTGGGAGAATATTCTTCAGAGAACTTTTACGCTTGGAACATCCGTGCTGGTGTCTTGGAATTAAGTATAAAGCCGAGATGACCTCGACTGGAACTGTGACTTGTTGCCTTCCGTGAGAAAATGTCACACGGAGTTGCGGGCAGATACTGGCAGGTCGGACTGTTTGCCCTTTCCTTCCTCAAGTGGCTGGTACATGTGTCCCCAGGAGCAAGAGTTCCTGTAGGATATGCAGTGGCTTTTGAAGTTGAGTTTCCTGTAATATGAAAACTGTTTTCTGTATTTGGAGACAAATTGAACTGAATATTATTTTCCTTTTAGGAGTTGTCTTATAGTCATTTTTTGAAATTTTGGATTAGAAGTCATATAACAACCCGATTTCCATCCCTGGGTCTGGAAGGGCCCCTGGAGACAAGAATGGCTACTCACTTCAATATTCTTGGCCTGGAGAAGTCTATTGGCAAGTCTATAGACAGAGGAGCCTCGAAGACCACAATCCATGGGGTCACAAGGAATAGACACAGCTGAGTGATTAACAGACATAACTCTCATAAACATAACTAACAACTTTACAGAGAGTTTGTCATATTAACCATTTAAAAAATTACAGTGATGGGAACTTTAGCAGATTTTCTGAGTTCATACAAATAGATAATTTTGCCATGTAAAGTGTTGGCTTTGACGTTTTCTTTTGAGGGCAGAGATAAAGTGCATTAAATTTTAATTTTAAATCATATCTTTTAAACAATTTTTTGAAATGTTGCTTTATTTTTGGACACATACTAAGAAATGTGATCAGTGTTTCATATAGCTCTTTTAAGAGCTAATAGTTTTCATGAAAATGTCAATCAGTTAATCCTTATGACTGTTGAAGACTATTGCTACTGTATCTTTTTTATTACTTTTTGAGTAATAATTATCATTGTAAAAATATAGAAAAAATTTTAAAGCAAAAAATAAAAAATCACCCAGCTTCCTACTACCCACGAGTAATCCCTGTATCACCTGTCTTGTCCTGTTCTGTGTTGTGTGTGTGCACAGATATGTGCATTCCTGCACGTTGCATGGGTATATGTGTGTTTTTAATTAAATTGGGAACAACATACTGATACAGTTTTATGTTCACCTTTTTTCACCCTGTCAACAGCTGACAGTTTGGGGTATGTGTTCCCTGAGTTATTTTTATGCACATGCATACACAATGTGAAATGTAAAGAAAGCTTTAAGAAAACAAATTAGAGACAACATTAGGCTTTTGTTACTCAGAGATATGAGTAGTTCTAGCTCCTTATCCTGTGAGTATGTATACATCCTGGTTCTTTTAAATGTTTGCACCATGTTCCATACAAAATTTCAGTTTTATCTAGTTTTCCCTATTATAAATAATGCTAAGGCAAACGTCCTTTTACATAAATGCATGTAGAATCTTGTAGGATAGATTCCTAGAAGTAGAATTACTGGGTTAAAGGTCATGCACTCTTACCCCAGGCAGTGCCAAATTTCCCTTAAAAGGGTCTTACCTGTGTCTGTTCCAATGAAAACACTGTATCCTCATTGGCACTGAAAATAGTCAGTCTCTAATTTTTTTCCAATTTGAGAGTTTTAAAAGAAAGACCACTTATGCTTAATTTACATAATTACATGTGTCTAATTTACATTTCCTTAATAATTTATTGTGTTTGAATGTCTTCATATACTCCTTAGCCCTGTGTCTTTCAGTTATGTATTGCCCATTTTTCTAGTTTCATATTGATTACTTATTGATTTCTTATAGGATATCTTTGATATTGACTTTTTGTCTGTTATATATGTTGCAAGCATTTTTTCCCCAGCAGGCCTTCTAACTTGCTTTATCTTTAGCCATGTAGGAATTTTAGGTTATGTAATAAAATCTGATATGGTTTCTGAAGGTCAGGATCTTATTTAGTAAAGACCACACCTTCACATTTACAAGGTATAAATTATACAGTTTTGTAGCTCTAACATTTAATTTGAGCTAGATTGGTGGACTTCTGCTATTCCTTTTCCCTGTAGATTAACCATGAAAACTGGTATATTTTTGTACGGAATTTTTATGATTCACAAAGCAATTCTGTGTAATAATAAACCAAGTTAAAACTGAATGATGGAAATTTACATGTCCTAGATGCTTTTTTTCTTGAGGCTCTTCCAGTCTTTCTCTAGCTCCCATTTATTAATAGTGTGTCTTTTCAGATTGTGTTTTCTGTCAAACCATCTCCTTCTCCCACCGAGTCCCAAAAGTTTCATGTGTAAATTAGATAGCCAGTGAGAACTTGCCTTTGATGCAGGGAACCCAGAGCCAGTGCTCTGTGAAGGCCTGAAGGGGTGGGGTGGGGTGGGGTTTGGCAGGGAGGGGACTCATCTATGCCTATGGTCGATTCTTGTTGATATATGACAAAAACCATCCCAATTTTATAAAGTAATTATCCTCCAATTAAAATAAGTAATTTAAAAAGATTGTGTTTTCCGGTTACTTTAGAGGTCCCAGGACTCGGGGCTGGGGGTCATGGTGACTCTGTGTCAGCAAATCAGTTCTGCTTTCCTCTTGAATGTTTTATTTGAGAATAAAGATGTTGCTTTAAAAAAAGAAGCATACCTACCGATTTGCTAATGTGTTTGTTTAGGGAGCAGGGCAGGTAAAAGGAGCCTCTTTTTGCCTGGAAGGGTCCAGAGGGGCAGCACTTCCAGGATCCAGATCCACACGAGTTGATCGTGCGTGTAGTCCGTGGCCTCTGGAGCGAGGATTCCTTGCCTCGGGGACCGGCGCTGAGCCCCCTGGGCAGGCCTGGGCTCCGCCTCACCCTGCTTGCAGCCCTATCCTGTTACAGTCATAAAGTATGTTCCATGGCTTGACCTTCTACTCCAGAACACTTTGCACGCTATTATTCCACATTTCCTCCTGAATACCTTTCTCATCTGTCCACCGGGATGTAGTTAAGCAGAAGCAATAAATACTTCAGAGCATAAATATTTTTGTTAAGCACTAAAGTGCTTTTCTAAATCTGTGAGCACAAAAGTGACATGGAAAATTACTGAGTACATTCTAAGCTCCGGCCCAAGAATGCCAGGAGAGTTTTATTTTTATGTTTAGAAAAGAAGCATGAAGTGTTGTTTGTCTGCGGGTGTGAAAAAAGTATTAAAATAGCATTTGCCAACTATGTTGTGAAGCTTTTTTCCGCCCTATCTTAATTGGATAAGTTCAGACTTGTTTAAATATGTTTTCTCCTGGACTAGATGGATGGCACAGTCTTTCTTATTTGGATTCCTTTGAGTTACTGCAGACTTTTTGACTCTTTAATTTTTACACCTCACCTTAATGTTACTGTTTTTCAGACATTCACAAATAAAGTTTAGTTGTTAGTGTCACCCTTCAAATTCATTTATTTCTTGAGTGCTTTTTCATTTTTGTTTTTGGGTGCTCTGTGAAGCTTGTGGGATCTTAGTTCTGGGAGCAGGGATTGAACCTGGGCCCTTGTCAGTGGGAGCACTGAGTCCTAACCACTGGACCACTGGGGAATTCCTTGAGTGCTAACTTACCACCTTTCCTCCAGCTGTAATAGATATATTAATAGAAAACTCATGAGGGTTTATTTGTGGTCAGAATACCCTAGCCACTTTCTATGTATTGTCTCATTTAATCTGTCATGACGCTGGTGGTAAAAAGCCCACCCAGCCAACGAAGGCTACGTAAGAGACACGGGTTTGACCCCTGGGTCAGGTAGATCCCCTGGAGATGGAAATGGCAACCCACTCCAGTATTCTTGCATGGAGAATCCCATGGACAGAGGAGCCTGGCAGGCTAAAATCCACGGGGTCCCAAAGAGTTGGACACACCTGACGAGACTTAGCATGCAACCCTGTGAAGTGTAGTGACTATTATTTTTATCTTATAGATGAGAATATTGAGGTTCAGAGAAGTCAAGATAGTTTGCCTAAGATTTTACAGCTAGTTAAAACTCAAGCTTAGTATTCAAATTTAGGACTTTCTTACATCAAAGCCCAAGCTCTTAACTCTTAGTAATGTCTTTAGATTTCTTTCAGGATGTGTGTCCATCCTTTTCTGGCAGGAGACTAAGGAGAGGGAATCTCCTCATCACCGGTGATGGTCCGAGTTCTCAGACTGTCATTGCTTGATCTAAAATGAGTTCTTAAGTAACAAGATGTGTTTAGTTTTGTGAGCTGGACAGGAGAAATTCCGGGTCTTGTAGGCATCTCTTTCCTTTAGGTTCACTTGTGATGAAGATGACACACCGTCATCGTTGCTAATTATACTTTATTCCTTCCTTCCCGTGAATCTTGTCAAGGAACAGACTCACCCACCCTCACTTCCTCTCTTTCATCCAATAGTGCAGTGGTGACTCGTGGTCTTAAAATGTCAGGAGAGGCCATTCTTCCTTTAGATATGCAAGCATTTTGTCAGTTCTCATTCTCTCCGCCTTGCTTCTGTTCAGTTAAGAGCTTCCATGTCATCAGTTTCCTAGCTTCATCTCTTTCTACTCCTTCAGAAAAAAGAGCCCTAACTTCTTAGATGAGAGAACACAGTGGAGCATACTGTTTGGTTAGCTCAGCAGGTAAAAGAGGTACATACAGAGGTTGCTCATATTTTGACCAGCAGACATTACAGTGTAGGTTAAATGGCAGGAATCAGCCCACCTCTGCCACCTTGGGGACCATCAGTAGGCTGCCAAGACCACTCCTGTAACATAAGGAAGAGAGAAGGAGGAAGAGGGAGGCGCTGAAGATGGGGGAGAGGACACTGGCGGAGGTCCCAGCAGTTTTTTATTTGGTTGTCTCCATGTGAATTGAGTGCCACTGGCTTAGAAGCTGTTCTTATTTTCTTTGATGCAATAAGAATGTGTTCTGTATAAGCTCCTCTCAATATAATCATTCTGCCAATATTTCCGGTTTGAGCAGCTTCTCATCCTCTATGTGAGCTGGTGTGTAGTGCCCTTGTACATAAGACCGGTCTAGCACGTGGGCCAGCAGATCAACTTAGAGCATCACCACTGATCTCACTGTATCTCTGAGGAAATAGAAATTGTGTTTAAAAAGTACGTGTCTTGCTTAGCGTTCTGGTTTTTTAGACGAAGATCTACTGTAATAAATAGGCCTTTTGTTGGAGGAGGGTGGTGTATGTAAGAACAATGACGCATGGAAGGAAAAAGGTGCAAATTTGCTGTGGCAGGCTGTGCAGCAGAGTACCCATCTCATCTGGTCTCCTTCCAAAACTAACTTTCCATGTTCCAAAACTTTCATCGTATGCTTCCGGAGGTGGGGAGGCGGGAAATGTGGGAGAACGCAGTGGTATTTTATCAAGGCCGGCGAATAGAAGTTGGAATATTTCAGCAGCATTGCCCATCTACAGCCACCGCAGAGCTCTCACAATTGCAGTTTTATCCGTGAACTAATATGACATTCTGGCATCATGAGAACATATAAGATGAGGCTTGGTTTTCGAAAATTTCCAGGTCTTTTCTAATTCTACATCATTATTGTAATAAAATCTATAGAGTTTTCACACCTATTAAAGAAAAGATAATTTTAAAAGCAAATTGTTCCTGCCTGAACGGGAGGGGAATTTGGGGGATAATGATACATGTATAGGTATGGCTAGGTGAGGGCAATGGCAACCCACTCCAGTACTCTTGCCAGGAAAATCCCATGGACAGAGGAGCCTGGAAGGCTGCAGTCCATGGGGTCGCACGGAGTCGGACACGACTGGAGCGACTTAGCAGCAGCACAGGTGTGGCTGAGCCCCTTCGCTGTTCACCTGAAACTGTCACAGCGTTGTTAACTGGCTGTGGTTGTCATTGTTCAGTCGCTAAGTCGTGTCCAACGCTCTTGCGACTCAGTGGACTGCAGTACTCCAGACTCCTCTGTCCATGGGATTTCCCAGCAAGAATACTGAAGTGGGTTGCCATTTCCTTTTCCGGGGGTTCTTCCCAACCCAGGGATTGAATCTGTGTCTCCTGCCTTACACGTGGATTCTTTACCACTGAGCCACCAGGGAAATCCTAATTAGCTATACTCCAGTACAAAATAAAGTGTTTTTATTTTTCTTTTTAAGAACCAATTGCTCCTGTGGCACTGAATATGGAATTAGGCCATATTAAGCACATTATATGTCTTAAAGTAGCAGAAATATAACTAAATTCTGACATGGTTCATGGTATTGTCACTTGTATACACAAAAAGGGAAACACGTATGTTGTCTAATTTCTAGCTAAGGAGGTTTTGACCAGTATGGTATGAAAGGACTAAACTTTTGAACTTGAACTTCAGTAATGATACAGTTACTCATAGTGCTCTGTCAGGGGTGATTGTTACAGTAGCAACTGCTTTATTCTGAGCTAGGACATCAGTTCCCAGGGAAATGCTTGTCTTGGGAGAAAAGGTTAAATTCAAGGTTATAGGTGAAACATTTTTTTTCCTCTCAAAGCTTTATTGAGAAACCTAAGTGAGTTTAGCTCTGGGAAGGACTCAGATTGGTTGTGGAAGTGGTCTGTCCCACCCTGTAGCCATTTTGTAGGGGAAACAACTTTGTATCTGCTCAGAGCCTTTAGATTGGAGGGGAGAGAGGAGCTGGGGACTGGGGCCAAAGTACTTTACTGCTAAAGGGTTGGTTATTGACTTGTAGTTTACTACTAATAGCTGACATTTATTGACACATGCCATATACCACGTACTGAACTGTGTTGTTAAATCTAAATCCTTTGACCAGCCTTATAAGCTGTGTGCTACTGTTAATCTTCATTTTATAAAGGAAATAGGAGCTTAGAAAACTGAAGTTGGTCAGGTTGGTAAACGATCAAGTTAGGACTTGAACTGGGTATTTCTGGCTCCAAAGAATGTTCTAGAATAAGCCCTTAGCTTCAGTTCTCTCTCCTTGATCATTTGTTCAACCAACCAGCACAGCTGCTTTGATGCCTGCCTCACACAAGCGCGCCACAAAACCCTGAAGCTCCAAAATTGAATATGAGATGGCCCCTGACCTTGAGCAGATCAGGACTGAGTGACCTGTTGAAATAAGTACTGTGAGACAGAGGACCCATGCCCAGGGTTGCGGAAATCCAGAGAAGAGGCATCAGACCTTAGAGAGGGGCAGTCTAGAAAACTTTCTTGGAACGATGACACCCAACAAGTCCTGAAAGACAAGTAGGAATCAACTGTGTGAAGGTTGTAAAGAAAGTAGGACCTCTCAGAGGCCAGAGCACTTAAAGACTTGGCGATTAGGAAGGGTGTGCTGGGTTCCTGCCCCTTGTAGCTGCTGGGTGCAGGTGGGGAGGGCAGAGTACATTGGGTAGACAGTTGGGTGTGACTCTGCCACTTCCTAGCTTTGTATCCTTAAGCAAAGTCTCTACCTCTTCAATCCTCAGTTTCCTCATCTGTAAAAGGGGATAAATAATATAGCTATCTCATAGCGCTAGTATAAGCATTAAATGACCATGAACCAAGACTGCTTAGCCCAATGTTTGACTTGAAGCTTGGTTTTAGAATTTTTCCAAATGCTCTGTTCATTGAAGCTGCAACTATTAATCACCGTCATTATCACCATCATTCTCTAACTCCTCCCAAATATTTAAGGAAGGCAAAGACCAGATCTTAAAGGGCCTTCCTTATATCACCATATTTAGTCTTTGGGAGCAGCCTTTAGCCATACCAAAGACTAGGGAAAATTTAGATGACTTGAATGCCATAGTGGGAGGGAGAGTGAATTTCATATTTTGTGAAGTGACAGCAGGCTCATTTTGATAAGCACATTCCACCATAGCAGAGGTCAATAGCCTGATCTGATGTCAGTGCTTACTTGGGGAAATTTGTAAGGAGAGAAAAGCAATAATATTACTGTGTTTCAACTTTGCAAAAATCTTCTTTTTATAAAAAGAAATTTATTTACTTATTTGATTGTGCCAGGTCTTAGTTGCAGCATGCAAACTCTTAGTTGTGGCGTGTGGGATCTAGAGCCCCGACCAGGGATCACACCTGAGCCCCTTGCATTGAGAGTGCAGAGTCTTAGCCACTGGGCCACCAGGGAAGTCCCTCTAAAACTCTTCTTAAACACAGCTCTCCAACCTCTTTCCAGAGAATACTCGTTGCCCTCCCTGATTTTTAAGCTTTCATTCTCACTAGATTATGAGCTTCCTAAAGACAAGAACCAGATTGTATGCATCTTGGTGTCTGCGGTGTCTACAGGGTTGCCCAGTGGAAATGAGTTGAATTAGAGACAGTTAATGGTGTTCCTTAGTGTTCTGGTATTTGTCAGTAAACAAGCGCAGCTATCATTAAGAAAAAAGATGAGACTTACTGCTGCTGCGTTATTTGGTGATTTTTATGTGCTCAGCTGTGATACTCTCCTACTTGGATGCTTTAGTGATTTCGATCTTTTGTGTACTGTACAGACAGTTGTTTTAGAGATTAAGGTGTTTGATGGTAGGTGAGCTTCTTGAGGACAGCAGAGCTGTGTCTGTTTTGAGGAGTTTTATCTCTGCTATCTAGCATGGTGCCTGGCACACTGTAGGTCCTTGATAAATATTGGCAATAATAAATTTCTTTTTTAAAATGTGTTGTTAGGCCATTGCCCTGAAATACAATCTCAACAGAGACAACAAATTTGACTCTTACTGACTTCTCTTGGCTTGTACGTGGGAGGGTAGCCTGAGGTCAGTACAAAATCTGAATTTGGAGAGAAACGCTCTTCTGTCTCAAAGTCATCTTAGATGCTGTTTGATGGATGCAGAACCCTCACTTTCTCGCAGAGGCACGGTTGGCATGGTGTTGTCAAGGTAAGGTCTTTGGGCTGAGTGGATTCAGTGCGTCGGGTGTGGACTTCCGGGGCTGGCTCTGTTTCGTATCCGCTTGCTCTCCTGACTCTTAACTGGAGTGCTGGAGGGATGTCCCGGCCGAGTGGGACAGCCGTCCTGCAGGGCTCTCCCCTCACCCTCAGATGGGCCGACTGTGTGGCCTGAAGACCACACGCATGGCATCCCCTGCCGCCTCTTCCGAGGCAGGTCCGAGAGAGGCCTCCCCCACAGCCGGTTTCCCTGCCAGTCCCGGTGTAGCGTGAGACCTGGCCACACAGTGCTTCCCTAGCCTTTCCCTCCGTATCTGCACAGTGTAGGCTGGTTGAGCCGCTTTTTCCTATTGCTTTCATAATTGGATTTCACAGTCCTTGGTTTACCTCCCTTAACTGTAGGCTAAATTTTGAAACCTCTCAGTAAGTTTTCTGTCTGGTCTTTCTTTTCCTTTTCTTTCCTTTTTTCCTTTTCTAGAGGTATGTGAGCTACCCACCAATTGATGACTTCAGGATACGCCTTGGAAAACAGGCATAATTTTCTTTAATTTTGTTATTTTATCTTTTTATTGACGCATATTTGGCTTCCCTGGTGGCTCAGCTAGTAAAGAATGTGGGAGAGCTGGGTTCAATCTCTGGGTTGGGAAGATACCCTGGAGAAGGGAACAGCTACCCACTCGAGGATTCTGGCCTGGAGAATTCCATGGACTGTATATCCGTGCAGTCACAAAACGTCGGACACAGCTGAGCGACTTTCACTTACACGTAGCTGATTTACAATGCTGTGTCAGTTTTGAGTGAACAGCCAAGTGATTTAGTTTATATATATATATATGTGTATGTGTATATATATTCTTTTTCAGGTTCTTTTCCCTTATAGATTCTTACAAAATACTGTGGTGGTTCACTGGGCTTTCCTTATTGGTTAAATTTGTTTTATACTGACGCTGGCTTAAGAGGAGTGGGTACGGTACAGTTTGTGTTCGCTTTTGCACTTACCCTTGAGAATATAAAAGCATACCGTTTTTTTTTCTGACGTTAAGATTTTAAAAACTCAGCTTTATTAGGGGTATAACTGACATGTGAAACTGTAATGTTCTTTTAGCATAAGCGTGATAGTGATTTGATATACATGTATGCTGTGAAAGGGTTGCTTCCATCCAGTTAACGAACACATCTGTCACCTTATGTCTTTATCTGGTCTTTATTATTTGGCTGGTAGAATAAAAAGATGCTTTGGAGAGTTTGACCAAAGTGCAAAAATGAACTTGAATAGATAGAAGGTTGGTACCTCTGGTGACAGTGGTTCAGCTTTTCCAGATTCCGTGAGAAGTATCAATGCTAAAACTTGGGAGGTGCCAATTTTTCATGGAAGCATCTAAGAACTTCCTCACACTTTGGTTTATTGTTTTCAGTCTTACAGTATCAAGATTGGCCTCTGTTCATGGGAGGAGTTTCAGGATCCAGGGGGGTTGTTTTTGTTTTTGAAACAGGAGGAACAGTAGTGGCAAACTCCAGGCATGTGTTTAGAGGAAAGGAGCACACGGAGTGAAGACCTGGCTTTTCACCTTCCAGTCCCTCCATCTCAGTTCTTTCTTCTCCTCCTGGCCCTGGGTCATCTAGGACTTTGTTCCTCTCATCCCAATTCTAGGAACTCAAAGAGTGCGTTTCTCTCAAGTGGTAATTAACTGTATTCCGCACTGTCAGTTGGTCTTGAGCTCTGAGCTCCATGTCCATGGGTAGAGACTGATTTCCCCCTATTTCTCCAGACTCTAGAAGAGTCATAATAAAGGCTCATACTGCAATATATGATGGAAGATGGGACACCACACAGCCAAGTGGAGACCATGTGAGCTCCATTGCTAGCTAGTCAGCCGCCTTAGGTGAGTTATTTAAAACTTGGTAAGCTTCAGTTTATTTATCTATAAAATGGGTATGATGCCTAGTAGAAGGTTGGTGATTGAGTATTGGAAATAATATATACACAGAGTTTAGTGTGGAGGAAATGCTCCATAAATGGTAACTGTAACATCCGGCTTTTGGCCGTGAACACTTAGTGATCAGCACTCATTGACCTTCACTCATTGACGCAGAGTGGTGCCAGCATCTGTACACATTTGTCCTCAGGAATCACCACTTACATATAAAAGCTGGAGGTCTTCAGCACCCCCTGGCCATCCATCTTCATGGATTTAGACTCAGTGCAGAACCACTTGTATTTACAGTTAGATTAGCCTCTGTAGTACCTGAATGGTGGAGGTCAGGAGTTTGGAGGTCTAAGTCCATTGTATTTCAGATTTCTCTCCCCATTCACTTCTCCCAGCTCAGGGTCCATGGGCCCTTCTTTGTCCAGTCTAGCTTCCTCTAATGAGACCTTGTTCTTTGGTCACAGACATCCTGAAACCGAGTGGAATGCTCCTCTTCTCACTGAAGGAATCCCAAAGACTGACTTTGCAGTGTTCAAGGGGACCTTTCCTTCCTGGAGAAACGTTCCTCTTTTCTCAGCCTGGGAGGCTTCACAGTGCCTTTTGTCTTGACCCCTAGGAGAGACAGGAGCTGACTAGTAAGTGCTCAGAATAAAAATTAGAGAACACAGTTAAGTGTTCAGTAATGTTAGCTTGGCTGCTGCTGCTGGCGGCGACGGTGGTGGGAGGTCAGGGCCTGAGCTCATTTGTAGTGGATCTTCCTTTCCATCATCCTTTCAGAATGATTAGTAGCATGAGTACTCCGGTTAGACTCAGTCCGGAGTCTGCATATTTCTATTCATATAAATATGTAAGTAGTGTTTACGGCTAAAGCCAGGGTGTTGAGATTGCATTTGCTTTTTCAAACACAGTTTGATTTTTCCTTGAATTAGTAAATGCTTTACCTTTCCCTTTGCTGGCTTTTCTTTAATCATCCAAGTCTTCCCACACACCTCCAGTGGCTTTGTGAAACTCCTTTTATACAACTTTCCACGTGATCCAGTCTTGTTGGATAATTTACACCCCTCTCCCTTCCCTCTTTCCTCCTGGAGACATCTTTTTTTGGGAGCCCTCTGACTTTCTGTTCCATCTGGACTGGGAGGAGTAACACTTCCTTGCAAAGATGCTCAAACAGTTCCCTTACTTTCAAATCTTCTCTACTCACAACCTACAGACTCACAAAGCAAAACAAAATGACCTACCCACCCCAGCAAACAAAACGAAACACCTGCATGTTGTGCCTCTCGAGTGTAGGCTAGCAGGGCCGATTTAACCTGCTCTCCCAGCTTTTTCCAATCTGGATTTGCATTTTTGTTGTTGTTGTTGGGGGTTTCTGAAATCCCCTCTTTTCATCAAGCTTGGAGCTTTTAGCATTTGTGTCTTGTTCCTCTCCTCAGTTTGAAGTGATCTTTCAGTTGGGAGAAGAGCATAAACATCTTTATTTTGTCAATTAAACTCATCAATCTAGCTTCTAGCTCCATATTTGTAGTTACTGATTGGATTCAAGCAACTAGATGGAGCAAGGAATTAAACCTGCGTATTCCAGACTGATATTATACTTTCTCTTTCCTTTGCCCTATTCTTTTTCTTCATCTAGTACAAATGAAAACAGAACTGGGTTGGTTTCTTTGTCGTTTTTTGGTGTCTTCCTCTAGTGAGAGATCTTTTCCTTCAAGTAAAGATATGGGATGAGATGGTTGGATGGCATCACCGACTCAATGGACATGAGTTTGAGCAAGCTCTGGGAGTTAGTGATGGACAGGGAGCCAGGTGGGCTGCAGTCCGTGGGGTTGCAAAGTGTCCGACACGACTTAGCAGCTGAACTGAACTGAAAGATATGGGAAACTGCTTGTGTCTGCTGTGTTTTCTGTTGAATCATGAGCTCATCTCAATGAGATAAGTTGTGAAGATAGCTTGTCTCATTTCACTTCTGCAACTAGAAGAAGATAAGGGGAATTTAGAGTTAATAGGGAACCATGGAGATAATTAAAGGGCAGCAAGCTAGTACCTAAAAAGAGAAGGTAAGAAAGGAAAGATTAAGTTGGAATCTGAGGCAGTGCATGTCCTAATAAGTGTTAAATATTTGAAGGTATGATGTAGAGATGATGGCTCACAGTTTCCCTCTTCGAGATGAAAGACTGTAAGGGGAAGTGGATAAAATTAGAAGTACAGATTTAAGGGTATTTTACAAAGAAGACATTTCAACACAGTGAAGATTGTTGTTGGAATGAGTTACTGAAATATGGTCACCCTGGATAATTTTTCTTTGTGTGTTTAACCATCATCTGAAAGTTCTAACCTTGTGACTAAGTGCCGTTACATTTTTTCCAAATCAGTTCACTCTCCCGTGAGCATGTCCACGAGCAGGGAGTAGAAAGGCCTCTCCATTTTTCATGACTGGCCTGCTCAAGCTGCTGTATTAGAATACTCATTTACCATCTTGACCTAACTGCTCTGGAGGACTAGTGATTATGACAGTGTTTGAGTAAATGAAACGGTTTCAGAAGTTGCTCAGTCGTGTCCGACTCTTTGCGACCCCTGGGCTGTAGCCCACCAGGCTCCTCTGTCCATGGGATTCTCCCGGCAAGAATACTGGAGTGGGTTGCCATTTCCTTCTCCGGGGGAATCTTCCCGACTCAGAGATCGAACCCAGGTCTCCCGCATTACAGGCAGACGCTTTACCTCTGAGCCACCAGGGAAGCCCCAGTAAGATCAATAGAGTGTTTTAATTTTTACCCTTGTGCTGTATATGTTTGGACCTCCCATTGCTTCTGTTTCAAACCTTGTGTTTATGTGCAACAAAATGAGCTTGAATGTCACCTTCAGCCAAAAACCTCTCCATCCTTGAAGCTCTTCTTGAGCCACCAACCTTTGTCATTTCCCTTTCTACTTTCTGTAGGTTATCCTAAAGCCTAAAACAGTCTGCAGATGGTTGGTGTGCGTTTTCATCTACTCCTTTCCTTCTTGCCCTTGCTCTCTCTGGGCTAATCTCTTTATAGCTGCTCCGAGCATTGGCTGCTCTCGGTTTTTATCCTTACCTAGCATTTCCTATGACTCGGTAGGGAGAGAGGGTGTCTTTACTGGTTCTTTGGGATTTCCCACAATCAGTAGTCTGTGCTGAGTGAATAATAGTTTTTGAGGAAATGGAATATAAATATAAGGAAGTACAGTCATTTGATGTTCAGGCCAAGTAGTTTCCATAGTTACCTCTTGATGGAGGGAAATATATTCCGTTTCTCAAAAGCTATCCTTAGAACTGCTGCTGTGTTACAGCTCTGTAGCTCTGGAGAGAGGGGACCCCATTTACTGCAGGCTGGATATTGGGGGGCATTCTGTTGCCCAGACCTCTTGTCACATGGTGCTTTGGGACTTTGCTGTCTCCCTTTTGGGTTGAGAGTTTCCTTTTCTGAGGCTTTTCAGGTTTGGAGGGAGTTGTGCTGATGGTAACTCAGTAGGAGAAGGAAGCTTTAACTTCATCTTTGTACTTCTGACTCCTAAGTTTAATTTCTTTCTGTTTTATTGTATAGCTTTTTATTACAGTATTTAAGGAAACAAAGATATTTCAGTCATTTTACAGATGAAACTTGGAAGTCTTAGCAGTTTGTCATGGTTTCTGCATTTTATGGTCCTTTGGGAGTTGATTTAGAATTATACAATGAGACTTTTAAAAACGTGTAGCTTTTGACTTGATAGCACTCCCTCTTATCTACTGTAAAAAAATGATCAGTTCAGTCGCTCAGTCGTGTCCTAGGCAAATCTTCTTTACCAATGGCAAAAAATCAGAACCAAGTTAACATTTCAGCAATGGAGAAATGTTGATCTTTCCCATAGAATAAGATGTAACAGTTTAAACTTGTTTTTGAAAAATTTTCAGTAATATGGGAAGATAAAAAGTTGGAGTGAGAAAGAAGGAAGCAGCTCAATGTTGTACAATCCCAACTCTGTAAACAAAGTTAAAATAAATTAAAAGAATGGGATAAAATGAGCAAAAGTTTTATATTGATCATGACATTATGAGTGAATTTTATTTTTTCCTTTTAATTTTCTATAATTTCCAATTTTCTTTTAATGAATTTATAAACATAAAACCTTAAAGATGTTAAAAGTTTTCAAGGGAGAAAAACAATGACATTTCTAACTTTAATAATTCAAAAGAATGAAAACTCACACATGTTCCACAACTAAGTGACTTTGAAAATTGCTCAGTTTTGTCAGACTCTTTGTGTTCCCATGGACTATACAGGCCATGGAATTCTCCAGGCCAGAATACTGGTGTGAGGAGACTTTCCCTTTTCCAGGGGATCTTCTAACCCAGGAATCAAACCCAGGTTTCCTGCATTGCAGGTGGATTCTTTACTAGCTGAGCCACAAGGGAAGCCTTGTGATTAAGTGGCTTTAATTAGTTCTAATTTTGAAAAGGAATGCTTGATCCCAAGTGGCTTTTTTCCTTTTGCTTTTACTCAAGGGATGATTATATATGACGCTGAAAACCATATGGTTAGTGAGATTGTGTTCTAAACATTGATATTTATCAGTTCAGTTCAGTTCAGTTGCTCACTTGTGTCCGACTCTTTGCAACCCCATGAATCACAGCACGCCAGGCCTCCCTGTCCATCACCAACTCCCGGAGTTCACTCAGATTCATGTCCATCGAGTCCGTGATGCCATCCAGCCATCTCATCCTCGGTCGTCCCCTTGTCCTCCTACCTCCAGTCCCTCGAAGCATCAGAGTCTTTTCCAATGAGTCAACTCTTTGCATGAGGTGGCCAAAGTACTGGAGTTTCAGCTTTAGCATCATTCCTTCCAAAGAAATCCCAGGGCTGATCTCCTTCAGAATGGACTGGTTGGATCTCCTTGCAATCCAAGGGACTCTCAAGAGTCTTCTCCAACACCACAGTTCAAAAGCATCAATTCTTCACTCTTTGCATGAGGTGGCCAAAGTACTGGAGTTTCAGCTTTAGCATCATTCCTTCCAAAGAAATCCCAGGGCTGATCTCCTTCAGAATGGACTGGTTGGATCTCCTTGCAATCCAAGGGACTCTCAAGAGTCTTCTCCAACACCACACTTCAAAAGCATCAATTCTTCGGTGCTCGGCCTTCTTCACAGTCCAACTCTCACATCCATACATGACCACAGGAAAAACCATAGCCTTGACTAGGGCATATATGGCAAATGTGCATCTTGCTGTATAATCTAATGGTTACAGACTGGACTTTGGAGGCAGCCCCTGGCACCTGCTTGCTTAGGGACTGGCCAGGGTGTACAGTGTGCTGTCTTACCTGTAGATTGGGATTGTGAGGATTAATTGATATGATGCATGAAAAGTCTTTAGCTCAGTTTTGGCACATAGTAGTTAATCACTCAGATGATGCTAGGACTGAAATGATAAATGATAGCTGATATAATACTACTCCTGAAGGAAGACTGCTTCCAAATTTCCTTCATATAGTATTTAGGAGAAGCAGAGACTAAGTGGTTTAAGGTAAAATTTTTTTGATGTAATACAGTATTAATACTCCAAAAGCTATAAAGACAAAGTAGACATTTTGCTTGCCCTTCATCTCTCTGAGGATGATGGAAATGTTCTTCACCTTTCTCTGAACTTTTATAAGCAGAAACGTTCAAGGTGACTGGCTGTGCTGTTTTCTCCCTTTTTTCAACTTTTCCAGGAAGCCAATAGTTATAGAATTTTTAATGTGTTGCTCTGAGTTCATAGGTTCAGATATTCCTAATTTATTAATAACTGCATGATACCAAAAATAATGTGACAGTTATAGAATTTGTTTGGTCATAACTCTACCAGGGGTTGTTCTTAGTCCCCACTGTCTGCTATAGATTATGTTTGCTGTAGCATCCTTGCATGTAACCTTAAGATCCATTGCTTTTATTTCCAGTTAGTTTCCCTAAAGTGGCATTGCTGAGTCAGAATATGTGTTAATTACAGTGCAGAAGGATTTTGGGTTATAGAAGTTGTGTAAAACATTGTTGGTTCCTGTCCTCTAACAATCTACTTGAAAAGCAGATATGCACTCATTTTCCCAGGGATTTCTTTCTTTCTTTTTCTGCTTATATACAAAGATTTCAGTAGATGTTTATTTCCAGGGAAATTTGAAATCCTTAACATTTTAAAATATAAATCAGAGCAAAGAGGGCCTCTTGGATAAGATTTACTCTGTATAGTCTTTGCTGCATTTGTTAGATATGAATTTGTTAGAATTGTACATGTGTAAGTTTTTCAGTTTTTAAGAGCTAAAAGTCCCAATTGCAAACGGAAGCACTTGACATTTGCCCTGGTCCTAATGGGGCTCACACCCTATAGGGCACAGATATTCCCTGTGCAGGGGAAGGATTAACCCATGTGCAGTATCTTCTTTCTCAAGGCCCAGACTTGCTCTGCGAGATGCAGGCAGCTGAACAGATCTTCAGGTTTGAGGTCACAGATCCTAACACGAAGAAAATGTTTTTACAACAGTGAAGTTACTATGCTATGCTAGAGGTAGACAGATTTTTGTACTGTCACTCAGAACTACTTAGTACAGCATAAGTTTTACCAAGTACCCACTGTGTGTGTGTGTGTGTGTGTGTGTGTGTGTGTGTCTGTGTCTGTGTGTGTGTGTGTGTCTACCCGGTAAGGGACAAAGAAAAGAAAGGATAGTTAGGGTGGGTTTGCCATGCATTGGTGCATGTGTGTACGTAGTCTTCCTACATGAAGGGACGTACTTGTTGCATGACCAGCTATCAATATGTAGAAGCTTTGTTTTCTCCCATTAGTAATTAACGTTTGATTGCATCATTGAGGATTATGCAACTCTCTGACAGCTGATACTAGTTCATACCTGCTTCCGTTCTTTCTCCCCCTGATTCAGCATCTTGGCTCCCGAAAGGGGGTTGTGTTATAACACTTCAGAACCCACTTGGCTGTGTCCCTGACTCCCTGAGGTGGTCACACGGCTGAAGCTCACTGGGCATCCTGTCGAGGTTCTCCATCAGCGGGACCAGTAATTGCTTGTTTTTCATTCATGTTTTGCCTCCTTATGATGAATAGCCTTAACTTTAAGCATTCCAAAACCATTGATTTGTTGGAAAACTCTTTCTTTTTCTAACTCTTTGGGGACTTGGCGATAGTCTGGGTTTTCTTGGGCTTCCTGCAATATGCAGTGAAATAACAGTAACAAGGACATTGGGAGCAAACAGGCGCAGTGCAGAGCACATGCCAGGTGCCGGGCCAGCCCCCTAAATGGTCCTTAACTCCTGTCATTCCTCCAACAGCTCTGTGAGGGGGGGGACTCTTATCACCCCATGTTACAAATGGAGAAAGTGAGGTGGCTTTTAAGGGGCTCATACATGGAGACGACTCCACATCGGGGCGAGGCTCACTGATGGGGCTGGAGAGGCTCGGGAACAAGGCGACGCACCCAGTTAAGCCAGCGCTGGATGGCGCAGACCCGGAGGGAGAGAGTGGGCAGAGATGCTTGGCTGCCGCCTCTGCAGAGGAAGTGACACAGATGAGTCCTCCCATCCGAAAGCCCTGGACAGGGAACTCAGGGCAGGAAGGAAGCGGAGGAAAGGGAGGTGTGGAAACTGCCCTGAGGAGGGTCGCTTGCTGCAGCCTCTCACGAACAGCCCCTCCCTTCATCAGCTTCGTCCCTTCAGGGTGTTCATCCCAAGGGCAGCGGAGTGAAGCAAGTGAAAGGCGTGTTGACCTTCAGCCAGTTTTTCTTTTTTTTTTAAATTTTCACAAGTGAGTCACATGACCAGGCTGGAAAACCTCAGTGACAGCTCTTGCGCTTGTTTCTGAAATTGGTTTTTGAAGAGGTTGTATGCAACCTGCTAGGATTGCCCCACTGGGTGGCATAGACCACAGACCCGGACTGTAGGAGGAAAGCCATTTAGGTAAGAGGCCTCGGGGGTAGGGGGTGTGCCGTGGGCCAGTCAGGACCTTGTCCTGCTGCCGTGGCCTCTGGATGGAACATGCTAGGGCTGAAGATGGCTCAGCCGCCTCAGGGTCTGCCTTCGCCATGTCTGCATCGTGTGTCTCGGGAGGGTGCAGCGGCAGGCTGCAGGGGCGTTTCGCCGTCCTCCTGGTGGAATGTGGTGGCTTGCTTCTGCACTCGCATTTTCCTGCCACATGGCTTCCAACCTGCTTCCTGGATTTTATTAGAATGGTTCCTTGAGTGAGAATGTGGCAGGTCAGATAGCGTCATTAGGAACTGGCGAGATCTTGAGCTCTGCAGCCTTGGTGCCCTATCCTGTGAAATGGGGCATTAGGAGGAGCCATCTCCAAGGGCCTTTGGAGCTAAAGCTCAGCAGGGCACCCCTGGCCTCAAATCTCCTTAAACACGGAGGCGCCCATCATTGCCTTCTTCATGTTCTGACACTTGTGGCAAGTGCCCAGTCTGATCACTGACTGCGATTGGCTTGAACATTCCAGAACACACATCACCATGCTGTGGGTGTAGAAAGAAGAAAGAGCTGAAATTGAGAGCTGCAGATTCTACAGTCTCTCAGAGAAGGGTGGAGTCTTTAGGACAAAGCATTCCTGGCGTGAATAGACAGAACTCATTTAAGGAGTAAGCCCGAGTCAGGTATTTTGATACAGGCGATTATGCAAGTTGGACAGAGAAGAACCCCTTATCTTATGCCTGATTGATGTTCTCTGTATTTTATCCAACTTGTCACTTTACCTACCAAAAGAGCTATTCCTGTCATCTTTTAAAAATGAAACGAAAAACTCCACTGTCAGTTTGATCCACTTAGACGTAAGGTTTACTTTGGAAGGGCAAGAGGGGTTGGATTGGGTTGGAGGGAAAATACTGACCCTATTTTTCTGTAAAATACCTCTTGCAAAGTAGGCACTGGTATTTGTTATACCAGGTTACTTTCAAAGTACCATTTAAGAAATACTTCTTTATTAAAAAAAAAAAAAGCTTTTTAATATGGAAAAGATGGCAAGCACAAAGCTGGAGTGAGTGGTCTGAGCCCTCACGTGCCTGGCTCCAACCCTGAAGACCCGTCTACTCATGGCCAGGAGGCCAGTATTGCTTCAGCTCTACCCGCCCCTCCCACCCCGAGTTCCCCCACCCCATTCCTTTCAAGCAAATTCCAAACACCGTATCATTTCATTGGTAAATATTCAAGAGGTACTTTGAATGCCTTAAAAGTTTAGTTCAGTGAAAAATGGAAATTTTCGCATTTTAATGTCCTTGTGGGAAGACCTTGTCTCTCTAGAAACCTCAGCGCAGTAATCTTCAAAGTTCAGTTCAGTCGATCAGTCGTGTCTGACTCTGCGACCCCATGGGAAATGATTTGTTAAACATTTATCTTGGGGGACCTTGTCAACTGCTTGTTTTCCCAGAGTTGCCTTCTGCAGGTCTCCTCCGTTTCCTCCGCATCTCCCTGTCCTCCTCTCCTTCTCCCTTCCCTAGTTAAAAATGGCAGCATCTGATACTTCTTGGAACTGGTTTGGTAAGAGCAGAAATAAAAGGGAACCACTTGCTTAAGGAAAGAAAAAAAGATTCCAAGCTTTACCTTCTCAAGAACCGTTTTTTTTTCTTGTTATTTTTAACCACTATGAATGGGACTGTTTAAAAATATATTCATTTTCTGCCTTCTCAACCAGAGTCCACTGGATGTTATTTAATCATTCTCAGTTTTCAATTCAGCTGTTGTGCGCATACTCAGTCATGCCTGACTCTTTGTGACCCCCTGGACTGGAGCCCACCAGGCTCTTCTGTCCGAGGGATTCACCAGGCAAAATCCTGGAGTGGGCTTCCATTTCTTACCCCAGGGGATCTTTTCAACCCAGGGATCGAACTCACACCTCCTGTATCTCCTGCGTTGGCAGGCAGTTCCTTTACCACCAGTGTTATGTTACAGCTTGTCTGTCAACTCCCTCATTGCTGATTTTATGCCCTGTCTAGGTGCTTTTCCTTATGCCTTTTGAATCTGCTAAGGGTGGATTTAGCTGTATAAAGGTATGTAAAGTTAGAATGAATGAACTGTGAGAGTGTTGTTTCCCCAAGCAAAACTGTATGTTGTTGGACTTAAGGGCCTTGTGATATATGAATGCTCAAAGGCTGTTTCAGCTCTGTTTCCTGATTTTCAGCCTTATTCTGCAGAGATGTTACTGTGTAGCTACCTTTCCTGTGGGTGAGGCACCCATGTGATGGTGCACTATAACAGGAACCTTTCTTCTCTAAATACAGCTTAAGAAAGGCTTGAAAGGCCGACTGCATAGTTAGTGCATGGGAATGTTAGCACATGTTTTTGGCCACATTCCTTGCATCTCACCACTGGATGTTTGAAAGTGAGTTGGTGGGAGAGAAATAAAGGGATTTTAAAAGGTGGCCATTCTGTTTCTGTTGTTGTAGTTGTTTAGCAACTGAAAGATAGATTTGAATTTCAGACCTTGCACAAAAATTTTATTTGGCTAAAAAATAATCAGACATATGGGTATATGTCAAATTTCTAGTAGAGACTAATAGTCTGATTTTATTTTTACTGAAAATGAACTTCCTCTCTGCTATTCTGTTTGATCATTGCTTTACAGTGTTGTGTTAGTTTTGCTGCACAATGAAGTAAGTCAGCTGTAAGTATACAGGTATCCCCTGTCCTGAGCCTCCCTCCCACCCACTCCATCCCAGCCCTCTAGGTCGTCATGGAGCCCCGGGCTGAGCTCCCTGTGCCATACAGCAGCTTCCCACTCGCTCTCTCTGTTACACATGTAGTGTGTATGTTTCAAACCCAATCTCCTGTTTCACCCCAGCCTCTCTCCTTCTGCTACTCTTCAAAGAGGGAGTATCAGAGAAGACATTTTCATCCCCTCTCACTCCGTGCTTTTTTAAAACTCCCCTTCGGAAAATGACATAGTATTTTTCAGAACCAAGCTGTGCCTTCTGCAGGTTTATACACAGGATGTGTGAGTTACATCAATTTTTCCCTTCTCACACCCAGACCAGGGTTACATAGTTCTGTGAGGTGTGCTTGGGAGTTGTAACAATACGGAATGCTGGAAAGATTCCAGAAGCTGTTGGTAAATAAAGAATGCAGCTGAACAACAGTTAGCTTCTGCTAGTGACTTCAGAACTTACATCTTAGGAGGTGGGGAAAGGAGGCAAGTATATGTAACATAGCATGAGAACACAGGAGAGTGTGATAACCATCTTGAAGATTTGGGTTTTCTGTCTTTCATTTTTCTAAATGCCATACAGGTAATTTAATGAAGAAGATTAAGCTATATTTGGTTGACATTATAAAGGATCTCTCTGCTTTTAACCCATCATATTTAAAGATTTATTAGATCAGCCAAATAATTTTTTCTGTATGATGATGAAGCTGTTTTTGCTTTGTGTTTTTAACTGGCAAGATTTTCACTGATACGTTTAGATAAAAGGAGTACAAAGTACTAGAAATTCACAGCTGATAGTTAAAGATGGATATGTACATGTTAGAGGTTTGGGAAATCTAATGGATTAGTCAGGAGTGGGTTTTAGAAGTGACTTTAAAGCTTTCTGTACTTTTTCTCTTACTGTTGCCTATTACATGAAAGGAATAGGGTGTTTACAGAGCAAATATCCCAACAAATTGCTTTCAGCAGTCACGGGCACACTGAAGCCCTGACCCGTCAGTAGTTCCAGGGTAGTTTCTGCAGAGAGCTTCTGGCCACATGGCGTCTTTCTGGTCTTCAAGACCACCCCCGGAATATGGCACATCAAAGGCTGGAGAAGCGGAACTTTTAGAAATCTAGGTAAAACTCTTCCCCCAAGAAGCACCAGGGAGCTAAATAACGTCTCATGCCATTTCCCCGTGGTTTAAGCCTCTCTTAAGCTTCCTCAAGTCCATCCTCTCTCAGGCTCCAGATTCCTCCAGTCTCCTGAGGTTATCTGGAGATGCCTGTCCTACCCTGGTTTCAAAAATCTCAACTGTTTTCAGGATTCATTTCTTTCTTTCATTATAACGACAAATATTTATTCAGCTTCCTGCAATGGCCAGAGCTCCATTTCCGGGTTACAGGGGACCACAGAACTGAATCCGACACAGATCTTTCCCTTCAGGATGCTACTTGGGAGCCCAGAGGCCTATGGGAGATTCTTCAGTGTGAGAGAGACTGGGATATGCCTGCGGCTGTAGAGACACAGCCAAATGGGTCATAAAACCAAAGACAGTTTAGAACCAACCTTCTACCAAAAAACAAGCAAAACAAACCAAACCCCAAACCAGCTGCTGACACCACACACTCTCTGCACGTTATTGCCTGAGATGACAGTCTTCTGACCCACTGCGGGTGGGCTGGTAAGGGGACAGTTCCTCTGACGGCTGGTGCATTTCTGCTTCAGATGTCAGAGTCGGGGGGATGGCAAGGGAGCAGTGCTGGGAGAGGCCTTGCTTTTGTTTTACACTTGGTCAGGTTTCACCATGGACTTGTCATTGCTTCATGCTAAACTTTATATTCTTTGTTTTGCCTTTTTCTTTTTAAATTTTTTTTTGGGGGGGAGGGATGTGGGCTGTTTAAAAAGTCTTCACTGACTTTGTTACAGTACTGTTTCTCTTTTATGTTTTGGGGTTTTTTTTTTTTGCCATAAGGCATATGGGACCTGTTTCCTGACCAAGGATCTAACCCACACCCCCTGCATTTGAAGGCAGTGTCTCCACCACTGGACCACCAGAGAATCCCGGCCTGTTTTCTCTTTTAAAAGACTTTGTCCACAGTGGGTGCCAAGATCCTCAAGTCCTTTCGAAACACACCTGCTCTGCCATCCTTGAGCAAACTCAGCTCACAGCTAGGGGCATAGGAGGGGAAAACACCCACATTTACTGAGCAACCCAGGAAACGTTTTCTCACTGGCACCTCACAAACACCTGGGGAAGAGATTATCCTTACAGGTGAGTAAAGCCACTCCAGTACTCTGACCATGGAGAATCCCGTGGTCAGAGGAGCCTGGTAGGCTACAGTCCAGGGGGTCACAGAGTGTTGAACATGACTGAGCAACTGACCACAGTCTGCGCTGGAGTTTATCTTTATGGATAAGTAAACTGAGGATAAATAATTGACATCCATTCTAGGCCTCTCTGGATGAATCCAGTTCTCCTACCAAGGTCTGAGTGTGTCCTGTTCCCTGAGACTGAACTTTGAATCGCAGAACTGCTCGGCTCATTTGGAATTCTCTCTCCTTCCGTTAAGCAAGTGACTTTTTATACCTAAGTATATAATGTTGTTGTTTAGTCACTAAGTCGTGTCCGACTCTTTGCGACCCCGTAGACCCTGCCAGGCTCCTCTGCCCATGAGATTTCCCAGGCAAGACTTCTGGAGTGGGTCGCCATTTCCTTCTTCAGGGGATCTTCCTGACCCGGGAATCAAACCCATGCCTCCTGCATTCCTGGCAGATTTTTTACCACTAAGTAATCTGGGGTGATCATAACCACAATTCCACTATTGAAAAAGAAGAAAACCATAAAACATTCATATCATCTCATTTCTACTCCCTATTTCAGATTTCCCTAATGTCTTATGTGTTTTATAACTTTTTTTTTGTCAAGCTCGGTTTTATGAAGGTCACCCGTTGCATTTTGTTTTTTTGTGATTCCAGGATTTCTCTTACTCTGGAGCAGTCTGCCTCCAGTCCTTCCTGTTCCATTTTAGTTTCATGACATTGACTTTTACAGGAACCAGACCAGTTTTCTTTTAAGCTTTTTTGTTGATAGTTTATCTGGCAAGTGTCTGACAAACTGAAGATTTCAAAAGTTCTTTAAAACTTAAAATAGGTATTTTCTAGGAAATGTACGGAGAAGGCAATGACACCCCACTCCAGTACTGTTGCCTGGAAAATCCCATGGATGGAGGAGCCTGGTGGGCTGCAATCCATGGGGTCGCTAAGAGTCGGACATGACTGAGCGACTTTCCTTTCACTTTTCACTTTCATGCATTGGTGAAGGAAATGGCAACCCACTCCAGTGTTCTTGCCTGGAGAATCCCAGGGACAGGGGAGCCTGGTGGGCTGCTGTCTATGGGGTTGCACAGAGTCGGACATGACTGAAGCGACTTAGCAGCAACAGCAGATGTATTGTCAGATGTTGCACTTGATGTACCATTTTCTGTAGCTAGTATATTTGAAAAGAGTCTTTAGTTACAAAAATAAGGCAGTTGTAAAATGTTAGAACAATTCAGAAATACAACTGGCCCTTTGTAGCTATGGGATCCACATATGTGGCTTCAACCAACTTCAGATCAGAAATATTTTTGAAAAGAAAAGTTCCAGAAAGTTCCAAAAAGCAAAACTTGAGTTTGCTAGACTGGCCAGCTCTTTCCAAAGCATTTGTATTGTATTAGATATTGTAAGGGCTTCCCTGGTGGCTCAGAGGTTAAAGCGTCTGCCTTGGATGCAGGAGACCCGGGTTCTATCCCTGGGTCGGCAAGATCCCCTGGAGAAGGAAGTGATAACCCACTCCAGTGTTCTTGCCTGGAGAATCCCATGGACAGAGAAGCCTGGTAGGCTACAGTCCATGGGGTCGTAAGTAATCTAGAGATGAATTAAAGTATAAGATAGATTCTTTGCAAACACTGTGCTATTTTACATAAGGACTTGAGCATCCTCGAATTTTGGTCTCTGTTGAGGTCCTAGAACCAATTTTCATGCAGAGACTGATGGATGATTGTACAATATATGAAATATAAAATGAGAGTTCTGCTTGATACCATCACCATGGGGCCTTGAGATAAGTCATTTTGGTGACATTACTTTTTTCCCCATTTTTTTGTGTGTGTTTTGTTAATTATAAAAACTGTTTATCTGTGCACCCTGTTGTACGGTATACTTTTTATCACTGGATTATGGATTGTATCCTGTCAAATATGTATTTAAGAGCAGAGACTGTGTTTAGCAGTGGCTGGGATAAATGTGCGCCAAGCCAGTCGCATTCCTTCCTAGGTGTTCAGAGTGACACACCCAGGGGTAAGGTGCCCGGCCCAGGCTGAGAAATGTGACTTGTGCCCACAGAGCAAATATTTTTCTCTCTCTGAGCCTCTCTAGTTTTTCGTATAGGAATTGAATCTTGATGTCTTCTGCCCTGTGTTTTAGCAAGTTCACGGAAACGTGAGAGGAGTAAACTCTAAGGACTCCATAGTTAAATTCTGATACTTTTTTTTTTTCTCCTTTTTTGGGTGGGTCCCTCCTTGTTTTTCTCTGCTGATATCAGGAGATCATCAGGTTGGCCTACCTTGGAGGTAAACACGACACTCTGCCAACATAAAGTGATTTAGAAGCGTTCGTCTATTTTACCAAGCCCAAGTCTCTTGCATATGTATTTTAACTCTTCATAAAACATGTACCTGTCACGCTAAGGAATGTGCCGAGGGCAGACGACAGAGGCTGGCCCAGGGAGTCTCGGGAGTGTGTTTGGCTGTGTTGTACAGTTGTGTCCTGACAACCTCTTGGCTTGAGGCCTGGGGTGATTTCTGACAAGGAGTGATTTCTAAATATTGAAGCCATTAGAATTATTAATTCAGGAATTCCTGCAAGTAGCTATTCCTGTTTGTCTAAGTGTTGGGGGCTCAGAGGTAATTCTGTGTAGCAAAGGCTTAACGGCTGCCTGACTTAGGGAATGAAATTAACGAAACGATCATATGAACAGGAGATGGTTCTTTGTGCTTCACGGGAAACAGAAAGTTGAACAGAGAGGCCGTGTGGACATGTCTGGCTTCTTTGGAAGATGAGAGCATTGGAAACCTTCCAGCGAGAGCATTGCTGGCACAGGGCGGATGGTAAAGCTGCTTTTGTTGTTGTTATTTTAGTCTTGTGTTGTCCATGGCAATAATGTCATCACTGGCATTCATGGGACATCTGGGGGTCAGTAAATCTTGTTATTACTGAGTTAAATTTGGTGTAGTTTGATGACGGGCTTTTGCATCAAGCATTTTGTAAAGGAACAAAATGAGAATAGGGTGGTTCCCCACATCTGTCTAAATATTTGGTGAAAAAAGGATATAGCTGTGATTTTAAGTGCATTAAAGAATTCATGTATTCACTTTTTCTTAAAAAAAAAAAGTTGCAAACTCATCATTAATTACTAATTTATAATTAATAATTAAATGCATATTCATTTCATTTTCTATCACCCAATAATATAAGAAAATAAGTATAAGTATTGAAAATAAAGACAAATAATGTTAAAAGAGGAGCAAGAGTAGACTTTAAGTTCAGGATCAACGAATTGCATTGAACCTCACTTTTTCCATCTGTAAAATAGGGATTATAAGTCAACACCAAAGAGCTGGTAAATGGGGTTGAAATGAGACAATATATTTAGAAGTTTTAAAAAGTTCTAATTTCACTCCTTCGTTCTTGAGCGGACAGGCTATATTATGTAACAACCTAAATAGGAAAAGAATTTGACAGAGGATACACGTATATGTATAATTGAATCACTTTGTTATATACCAGAAACTAACACAACATTGTTAATCATCTGTACTCCAATATAAGATAAAAAGTTTATCTAAAAAAAGAATAGAGAAGAGACTCAAGAAATTTGAAGTTAATGATACTTGAAACAAACTTTCTGATAGCTGGGTAAAGAGGGGCAATGAGATAAAAAATATCTTATTGAACTCCAAGTATTGCTGCCCATCTGAGACTTCTCCAACCTTATGGTTACAGTGACTTCAATACAAGCTGTTGGATGGTTTTAATAGAAGGTTGATTCTTGAGTAAACGTAATATTTTATTCACTATGTTTTTCCTGATCATTAAAGCAGTGTTCATGACAATAAAAACAGAAAATCAAGAGTAGTCAAAGGAACGTTTAAACCACAAAGTCTCTCATAATTCTATTCACCTGAAACAGCCATCATTAAAACTACCATGGGTACGCTGAAGGAACTTCCCAGTGGCTCAGAGGGTAAGGAATCACCTGCTGTGCAGGAGAGAGTTCAATTCCTGGGCTGAGAAGATCCCCTGGAGAAGGGCATGGCTACCCACTCCAGTATTCTTGCCTGGAGAATCCCATGGACAGAGGAGCCTGGCGGGCTACAAGTCCATGGGGTCACGGAGAGTGGGACACAACTCAGTGACTAACACTTTCACTTTCATACATTGAAGGAGATTTCCTTTACCTGCGTTGTCATAAATATTCAGTTTTTAACTCAACCAGAGTTAATATAGTAACTTTTCCTTCTATCATCAGTGATCTAGCAGCACACATTTTGGCTACCTATTTTTTTCAATTATAAAAGTGATACTCTGTAAGTAGATGAAGAATAAATCTTTAATTTTATGCAACTGGAATCTATGCATACAGTAAGCATCTTGCTTTTTTAAATTCCATTTAATTCCGTGTCCTAGATTGCCACACTGAAAACACTAGCTACCTAGCGTAATTTAAACAACTTTGCAAATGATATATTTATTTCAGTTGTTCAATGATAACACATTTTTACTGTCTGTGGGTATAGTACTACTTATGTAACCAGTCCTCTGTTGATAGAGAAAATGTTTCAATTTTATGCTATATGTACATGCTAAGTTGCTTCAGTCATGTCCAACTCTTTGCAGCCCTATAGACTATAGCCCACCAGCCTCCTCTGTCCGTGATTCTCCAGGCAGAATACTAAGTGCTACTTATAAACAATTTTTCAGTGGATATCCTTTTCAAACTTGGACAAATGTATCTCTAGAAAATATTTCTTAAAGTAGAAGTTCAGAGAGTAAAAGGATATTACATTTAAAGTTTTATGTATTATTAGTAATCAAGCTTTGTTTTTTAGCATTTCATCAGTTTACACTCTCACCAAAAAATATTACCCAACATTTTCCTCATTGGTGGGTATTACTATTTTGGGGGGTCTGTGCCTATCTAATAAATGAAATATGATCTCTTAAAAAATGTGAATTGAAGTTGCATAGACATTGGTTTGAATACTGGCTTTGCCATGTGGGTTCTTGGATGAGTCCTTTTAATCCTCTGAACATCTGTGTCTCTAGCCATAAAGTGGATCTTGTCATATCACCCTTGTAAGATCAGGTCAAGTGCATGGGTTCCACCAAGGCGCTTGGGAGCATCAGAGTTTGCAGGCTCTTGAATCCGGGCCTCGGGGGGATGTGCTCATGTGGGAGGAACGTGTGCCGCCTGAAGCTTCCCTTCCAGCCCGTAACCTTGCTGCTCCATTTGTGTTTGCAGCAACCCTCCGGAGCGCCACGCCGGGCATGGACGCCCTTTTCTGCACCTGGAGGAGCACGGGTGGTAGTGTCCCGTCACGAAGCTGCTAAGGCCATCTCAAGGGCGTGGGCGCCGGGACACGAGGGCGGCATCCCAGGCCTGCAGAGCCATGCCTTTTGGCCTGAAGCTGCGCCGCACGCGGCGCTACAACGTCCTAAGCAAGAACTGCTTTGTCACTCGCATCCGCCTGCTGGACAGCAGTGTCATCGAGTGCACGCTGTCCGTGGAGAGCACAGGGCGGGAGTGCTTGGAGGCGGTGGCCCAGAGGCTGGAGCTGCGGGAGGTAAGGGCACGCGTGTGAGGCGTGGAGAGGCCACAGCGGGTCCCGGGGCCAGCTTGTCAGCCTCAGCCTGGTGTCCAAGCATCCTGTGATTCCCAGCGTGGCCTCCCTCCTAACACCTTTCGGTGGATGTAGGGACCTGCTCTGATGCTGAGAGAAGCCAGGACGCCCCCTAGAGTTTGCACGGGGCTGGGGGCGCTGTGGGGGAGGAAATAGCGGGGTGTGTGTGTGTGTGTGTGTGTGTATGCGCGCGCGTGCGCGGCAGCTCCCCTTTGCTTTCAGCCCATGAGGAGGCTGTAATGAGATTCTCCTCCCCAAAGTCATTTACTCTCTTTAAAAACAATCAAGTGGGGTAGCTGGCGTTTTGATGTTCCAGCTACATATCAAGGAGAAAACTCCCACATACGGGGTGGATATAGCCGCTTTTATTTTTTGTTTGTTTCTGTACTCTCCTCTTCAAAGAGGGTAAAAGAAAAAAAAAGAAAAAAGCATTTATAGTGAGCATGACCACTGAAGCTTTTTTTGTGGGAGCTTGTAAAATGGGAGTTTTGTTCCTCTTAAGATTCCTCATGACCTGTGTTTTCTTTGGGCTTTAAGCAAACCCAGGGTTCACCATTCAGACAGTCACGTTACCTCTCTTTAGAAGAGACTCTTAGAGCAATATGCCCTTTGGTAATAAGCAAGCCCTGCTGTTTGGCAGCCTTGTAGACATTCAGGAGAAGAGACTTTTGACAGAAACACTCAAGCATTTGTTTCTTGAGAGCTTTGTAGGCTGGTAGGTAAGGGACCATGGCTGAACGGTTGCCAGCGTTGAAATGATGGCAGACTCCTGAGAGTCAAGCCCTCCTTAGAGTAAGGAAGAGCCCATGATTGCCCTGGGCCCTGGGATATCATTGCCCAGTTCTCAGGGTGGTCCCTCTGGAAAATGATCACATTTTATCTCTTTCCTCACCTCTCAGGATCCACATCCTCTTTCCATTTGCACAAGGAGTTGGGCTCAGGGAAGGTCTTCCTGTGGCACCTACCGCAGGCTGCCTCTTATCCTCTGAAGGACTGTTTCACCTGAGCACTTGTTTCTCCGACTGGTCTTCATGTTTACACTTTGGTTTCAGTGTTCAGGTCTTCCTTTGACTTTTCTTTTGCTGTAGAGGAGACTGTCTGGCCCAAAGGATACATGTAGCTTGGTAACTGACACAATTGGATAAGCACGTGAAAGGTTCTGACGTTGGTGGTTGGTAGTTGGCTCTTTTTTCCTTATTAGTAGCATGTTGGGGTGTACGCCTTTAAGCATCTGTGTGTAAATCAGCATAAAGCATGCATGTTTTAGAGTTTGCTGATGCTGCTAAGTCGCCTCAGTTGTGTCGACTCTGTGTGACCCCATAGATGGCAGCCCACCAGGCTCCCCCATCCCTGGGATTCTCCAGGCAAGAACACTGGAGTGGGTGGCCATTTCCTTCTCCAATGCATGAAAGTGAACGTGAAGTTGCTCAATTGTGTCCGACTCTTAGTGACCCCATGGACTGCAGCCTCCATCCATGGGATTTCCCAGTGAGAGTACTAGAGTGGGTTGCCATTGCCTTCTCCGCTTTGTATTAAGAAAATAAAATAAATTTTGATTTCAGTTTTGATATACATTAATTACAGTTGGTGTTGTATTAGATAACTTAAAAATAGACTATAGGGGGGATCCCTGGTGGTTCATTGGTTAAAACTCTGTGCCCTCAATGCAGGGGCCCAGATTTGATCCCTGGGCAGGGACCAAGATCTCACACGCTAGAATTACGAGTTCACATGCCACCACTAAGACCCAATGCACCCCCAAAACAAAAGAGCCCAAAACATTGTAGGGAATTTCCTGGCAGTCCAGTGGTTGGGACCCCATGCTTCCATTGCAGAGGACACAGGTTCAGTCCCTGGTTGGAGAACTAAGATCCTGCAGGCTACATGCTGTGGTCAAAAAACAAAAACAAAAACAAACCCCCCAAAAACGTAGGCTGTATTTTTTCAGGCAGTTTTAGGTTTATAGCAAATCTGAGTGGAAAGCACAGTTCCATATGCCTCCCATCCTGCCCACACTGCTTCCCCACTGTCAACACCCCACACCAGGGTGGCACCTTTGTTACGGTCAATGAACCCACATTAACACATCATATCACTAAGTCCATAATTTACGTGAGGGTTCACTCTTGGTGTATGTTCTGTGGATTTTGACAAATGCACAATGATCTCTGTCCATATGGTAAACTTGTTTTTTAATTTAATGAACAGTGATTTTTTAAATATACTCAAGCGTTAATGTAAAAGGATACACGTTTTAGTGTTAAACACATATTCCTCTTCCAACAAAATGAAAGGTCATCCTGAGGCACCTTGGGTCACCAAAGGCCTTGTTGTCTCTCTACTGGTGTTTGACTGTGTCCTGTATGACTTCATCCTCCTGTTACTGAATGCAGGATCCTGTGTTACTGAATGCAGGTTTGTGTTTGATACACAGTGAGGCCAAACCAACATATCCGAGTTTGGAGCAAAAAAAAGTTTATTGCAGGGCCAAGCAAGGAGAACAGTGGCCTGGTTCTCAAAAATCCCTGAACTAATATGGTAAATTTTTCAAAGGTCAAATCTGGTTTTGAATGTACGGCTTTGCTGCCATTTCAGTTCCCAGGCCTGGTTCATGTGATTAGCAAACAGTCATCTGGGGAAGCAGAATACGACAGGGTCTCTGCTCCCAAAAACCTGAGAGCTGGGAGAATAGGAAAAACATGAAACAAAGCAAAGGAAATATCCTGTGCCAAGGTATAGAAACAGGAAAGAACATGGAATTTTCAGGGAAGGGCAGTTTGTACTGATCTGTGTGTGTGTGTGTGTGTGTGTGTGTGTGTGTGTGTGTGTAGGGGTTATGGAGGGGAGGAAGGAGCAGGTGGGTAGATAGTTGGAGACCATTTTTGAGGGGTTTGATGTATCTAAGTACTTTTAACAGATCCCATAGGACATTGTTCCTAAAACGTGTCACAAAAATAATTGAAATAATCACCAGCTTCTAATGTATCACGTGCTATGCCGAGCACCTTTTGTTATCAGCTCATTTAATGCTTCTTACAAGCCTGCCAGGCGACTACTCCTGGTATCCACTTTTATGGTCCAGCTAGGCTGACTCCACTGTTCTAATTCCCAGGAATGTGTAGTGGCAGAGAAAGGGGCCGTGGTAAGATGCTTTGAGAAACACTCTCATAACTTCTGCAGTTGAAAAAAAAAAAAAAAGAATGCTCAGCTCAGTGTTTCACAGTTAAGCCTTCTAATAAATAGTCTTTGAATCCTTTCAGGAATAAAACACTGCCTTGCAATAGAAAGCCATCGAAAGATTCCAAGGTGAAGCATGGCACTTTCTGTTGTGAGAAAGAACCAAGTGGCAGGAAATGATGGGGACTGGGGTGACGGGAGGAAGGAAGCGCAGGTGTTAGCCACTCAGTTGTGCCCAGCTCTCTGTGACTCCATGGACTATAGCCTGCCAGGCTTCTCTGTCCATGGACTTCTCCAGGCAAGAATACTGGAGTGGGTTGCCTTTCCCTTCTCACAGAGATGCCAATTAGACATAATAAGAACCTGGTGAGAGGAAATAAAATGAACCCTTTAAGAAAAAATAATTCTTTTGAATAAGTTCAGAAAAAAGATGTGAGTTTCTGACTGGGAACTTTTATTAAGGAGGAGACTTGAGAGATACAGCAGGCTCAGAAAACTAGAATTCTGATAATACAGCTACAATATATTTGAGTCAGTGGATTTTGCCCTTTCCCTTTTCCCCAAGTAAACTCTTGTGTGGAACTCCTGTAGATAAGTTGCAGCTGCTCTGTTTGCTGAGGGGATCGGTAGGGTTTTCTGGAGTCCCATCTCCTTGTGCCTTTCTCACCCCCCACATGGCTTGAAAAATAACTGACCTAGATTGGGAGGAAAATAGCTAAAAGCAATGCTGCCTTATGATTAACTCTTACATTTGAAAAATAAACACATGGAGAACAGCAGAGTTTAGTGGCTAGGAATGTGAACTTGAACCAAACTGTCCGAGTTTGAATCCTGGCCCTGTCACTGATTTGGTCTGTGATCTTGGGTAGTTTCTTAACCATGCTGTGCTTTTTTCTCATCTGTGAATGGAGATGGTAAGAGTAGCAGCCTCTATGAGTTGTTGAGAGGATTAAGTGAGTTAGTTTTTGCAACACTGCTGCTGTATCACAGTGTCGGGCACACAGGAACCACTCGATACAGTGGTCTGCTGGCAAGACAAACCACTGAGATCAGACAAAGAGAAATATCCTATGATATTGCTTATATGCGGACTCTGAAAAGAAATGATACAAGTGGACTTATTTTCAGAAACAGACACAGACTCACAGACTAAGAGAAGGAACTTATGGTTGCCAGATGGGGATGGAGGAGAGGAGGGGTAGTTAGGTAAGGACTTTGGGATGGACATGTGCACACTGCTATAGAATGGGTAACCAACAAGGACCCGCTCTATGGCACAGGGAACTCTGCTCAGTATTATGTAACAACCGGAATGGGAAAAGAATTAGAAAAGAATAGATACCTGCATATGTAGAACTGAATCACTTACTGTACACCTGAAACTAATATCACATTGTTAATCGATTATTGTCCAATATAAAATAAAAAGTTAATAAAAAAGATATGACCCAGGCCCCTCCAGAGATTGGACTCTCACCCTTTCATAAGTCTCCTTGTTGCATTGTTAGGTGGCTTTAGTCATAGAAACTATGATCTACCACTGAACCAAAATCTTTCAGTTCCTTGAACAGTTATTAATTTCAGGTTGTGCTGTTCAGTAGGATGGCCATTGGCTACATGTGGCTATCGAGTGCTTGAAGTGTGGCTAGCTTAAACTCATGTGCAGTAAGTATAAAATATATAGCAGCTTTTGAAGATCTAGTATGACAAAAGGTTAAAATAATCTCATTAGTCATTTTTATATTAATTACATAAGTAAGTAAGTGTTAGTCACTCAGTCATGCCTGACTCTTTCTGACCCATGTACTGCAGCCCACCAGGCTCCTCTGTCCATAAGATCTTCCAGTCTAGGATACTGGAGTGGGTTGCCATTTCCTCCTTCAGGGGATCTTCTTGACTCAGGAAAGACCCAGGGAAGAAGTTGCATATTAAAAACATAATACTTTGAATGACCATTTAAAATAAAATTTATTGAAATTTGAATTTTACTACTTTGTACTTTTTAATGTAGCTACTAGAAAATTTTAAATTAAGTATATGGCTCACATTATATTTCTGCTGAATACTGCTGCTCTAAGAAAAGCAAGGAGGCCACTTTAATAGTAATAAGGAATATAAATAGTTCCAATAAAATGTAAAAATATGCTGGAATTACTTCCTTTAGGAATAATCTTGGCTGTACATTTTTTTCTGAGCTATTTTTATTGAAATGTAATTGCTTTATAATTTTGTGTTTCTGCTGTTCAATGAAGTGAATCTGCTACATGTAGATGTATCCCCTCCCTCTTGCACCTCCCTCCTACCCCCATCCCCATCCTACCCATCTAGGTTGTCACAGAGCCCTGAGCTGTGCTAAACAGCAGCTTCCCACTGCCTACCTATTTTTGCATATGGTAAAGAATTGATTATACTTTTCCCCTTGTGGCTCAGAGGGTAAAGGGTCTGCCTGCAATGTGGGAGATCTGGGTTCGATCCCTGGGTTGGGAAGATCCCCTGGAGAAGGAAATGGCAACTCACTTCAGTATTCTTGCCTGGAGAATCCCATGGACGAAGGAGCCTGGTAGGGCTACAGTCCACGGGGTCACAGAGTCAGACATGACTGAGTGACTTCATTTTTACTTTAATTAAAAAATAATAAATTAAAGAGAGATAAATAACAAAAGTACTTGAGACTACCCTTCCTGGCTATATTCTATTCAAGATAGATAACTTTTTTATTAGGAAATCCAGCACTTTGTGGAAGGATGAATTCGATAACTCTTGGGTCTCTTCTCAGGCTGGAATAAGAGTCTTGGTTTTTAAAGGAGCCTAAAAAAATCCATAACCGTTTCATAGGGTTGGTGATTATCCTCTAAATTATCCCTCTTTTCTTTTACAAATTTGTATTTTCATCTTTACTGAAAGCTGATTTATCTAAAGCTAGCAGTTATTGGTAGAAGTGTGTCACATTTTGCTATTTTCATAATGGCTAGAGTTTATAAAGGTCCAGCATCTTAACATGCATTTCCTTTCATCAAAGTAAAGCTAGCCTACATTACAGACATTGCTATGGCTTGATTTTATGTTAATCTTTTGGGAATTGGAAGTTTATCTGTGATAATGGGAGTCCTTGAACACCTCATTCCCTTGCCCTGTGAGATAATAGCGGAATTTGCTGTGTTTTATAGCCAGCTTAAATGCTTCTAGATATGTTTGTATTTGCAGAGAACTAAATAGTCAACCATGATTAAGAAACGATTGAAGAGTAGGCTGCTGGGGAGATTTCTGAATTTTGTACTATGTTTTCTCTTTGTAAAGATTATAATGTGAAATCTTATTAGCTTAATGTCAGTTTTGTAAGGTAAATTGGCACCATGTCTGTTTTCTTGATAGACAGATTGTAGGTGAGGTAATCCCCTGGTCTTCATATTTTTGTGTATTCCAAATGAGTGGTATAGCCTCTGAAGGAGGGATTTTTCTTGACTATGAGATTTGCTTCTTGGGTCTGTGTTACTCTGCAATTTCTTTTCCTGTACTTTTACGAAGAGATTGCCTAGGAAAATGAAGATGGTGCAGTTGTTAATTATAGACATGTCTGTTACAGAAATCCCAGACTACCCAGAGTAGAGGTTGCACATAAGTTGTTTTTTGCAGTTATCCAACTGATGTATGGTGGTTTATGTTCCAAAGCCGTTGGAATGTACTTGCATGAACTGCTATTTCAGAGTCTGTGTCTAGTCATCTTTTGAAGTATTTTCCATACCTCAGTGAAGGTTTGAATGCTTGTATGTAATTCTTCTATATTTTATGTGGAGGCATCTCAACCTCTCTGCTTCTTAATTTACAACCGAACTGTATGTTCCTACAGAGAAACCCTTACAACCTAATGCAAGGTATTTTAAACTTTTTCTTCTGGATGATTGCCTCTTCAAAATGCTTGTGATAAGATCATTGGATTTAATCCCTGGTCCCTAGTAATTGCCAAGACTGTGTCTGTAACCCTTATAAACAGTTAGCATTTAAGCTGTGCTGTTGGTCACAAAACTAGAAAAACAAAACCCTAAAAAAAATAAAAACAAAACCTACCCTCATTAATAACTACTGTGAGGGATAATACCATTTTTACAGATAAATGGACAGCAAATCAGAAACATCTCAAATTGTTTTTAAAGGCCTTCTTCACTATAGTCTTTTGATGATCCCACAAGAGGGATCTAACTTTCACACTGGAGGATTTACAGGCCAATCTGCCACTGAAGAAACCTGTTTATGTGGGCTCACATACACTTATGCTTTCCTGTTAAAATACAAAACTCCAAACCAAATAAACCAGGAAGCTACTCATATGAAAATGACAGTTTAGGGTGACTCTTCTTCCATTGTTATTTTAGTTGTGCATTTTTAGCAGTTGATTCAGAGATGTGGTTCCTCTCCCTGGGAACTGGTTCTTCTGTCTTCTTTTTCTTATCTGCAGTGAATGCATTACAGAATTCACAGCACCAGAGCTGCTTTTTTCTAAAGAAAACTAGAGAAATAAAATGGGATTTAGAGCTCACACAGAGGTATTGTGAGGCTTAGATGGATCTGGCTTATGTTTGGTGCTTTGGAGATAAACCAAGCCAAGTGTCTCTGGCATTTACTTGGGCAGTGCGGTAGAATCCTTCGGTTGTGGAGGAGGTGGTTTCTGTTCGGAATCCACCACGTTTTCTTCAACCACGTGGCAGTGTTTAGCAGAGGAGCTCAGCTTTCAGAATTCAGCTGGAGTTGAAATTGGCAGGTGGCTTATGCACAGGCCTGGTGTGGCCTCAGCTGGGCTGGATAGGATTAGTGTCCCCTTGGTTGATGCACAGGAAGTTAACTGGCACGCATGTTAGTTTGAGTGAGAGGTTAGGTTCTGGTTCTATTTCTTGTGATATACTGTGAGACATGGCTGAGTAAACGTGCGGCCTTGTGGACTTGAATAGAGCAGGGTAATAAGAACTTGGGGACAGGGTCTTTCTCCTCTGTTGAGCACTCCAGAGCAGGCATATGGCAGAGGAGGAATAGGGAGGGGTGAGGTGGGAATGGAGAATGTTACTTGGAGCAGAGCTTTACGAAACAGTGTCGGATGGGGTGGATAACTGAATTCAGCACTTCTAAAACTAGGTCGTTCTGGCCATAACAGGTAGAAACTGTGTCCTCCAGGTTATCTGCCTCTTCTGCACTGTAACCTCATTTCTTGAATAGTTAAATAATTGTTTCATTGGATAAATGCATGTGAGTCACCCAGAAATACCCTGGATCTTGTGGAAAAGGCTATACTGCAGCAACAAAAGTATCTTATGCCATGGATTAGGTTTTGACATATAAAGCGGTTTGCCTTGTTATTTGGAATTCTATGCTATTAATTATAGCTCAAGATGTTTTCACACCATGACTCTCTCATGCCTCATCACCTTGCTTTTCTGGGTATGCACATGTGCACACATGTATATCTGTGTGTATATGTGTATGCCATGGAATACTTTCTCAGGGTGTGTTTTCTTTCTTTTTTATTTTGAAGAGCAGAGATCGGGTCTCGTTTAATGATTGGGTGGGAAGGAGAAAAGGAAACTTAAAATGCTGGCCTTTAAAGCACAGAAGTAAAAGTTACCTTGTCTTTTTTTGTTTTTTTTTTTTTTCAAAATCAATTATAGAATGTTCATGCAGTTATGGTGGACCCTTTATAGTTTAAGTGCTACTAATTTGAGTAAATGTTACAGTTTGAGTGAAATAGGGACCGTAAAATCATACCTCCAAATGTCAAGACTGCTTTTAGTGAAAGATGATAAATCACGGCTGGCCTGCGAAGCAGTTGCAAAGTTTGCCCTCACTTTCTCCACCCAGGCTTACAAAAGGGCTCTTTTCCAAGTAAAATGATTATCACGTAGCCCATCACTGCTTACATATGTTACCTCATTTATCATATACAGACTCACTCCTAGCCATCCTGAATACGGTGGAATAGCCTTACACTGTGCTCCGTGAAGGAATTCGGTGCGGTGCAGAGCTGCATTGGATCTTTTTCAGATGGTTTATTAAATTAAGTCCCCGGATTGCCTCACTTTCAGGCTAGCGTAAGCCCACATGATAGATCCCCTCGGAAAGCTTCAGAGTGATACTCCAGTGTCCCATAAACACCTTTACTGAGACTCTTAAAGAAACTCTTTGGGGGACACTGCTTTGTGATGTTTTTTCTTCTACCTTTTAGATTTTTATGTTACTCGTGGACCTTCTAGCTTCTGCTTTTGCCCGCCTCTTCTCCTTTATTTCCAGATAACTTCTGTTTTCTGATTCTGTGGTTGACAGGGATGCCAATAGCGGCTGATGACAAAGATGTTTGAGGCTTGTCTGCTTTTTTTTTTTTATTACTGAGGATGGTGATCGTGGTGATACATAGCTGCAACAGAAAGCACCATTTGTGAAGTAGTTACGAAAGGTGGGCCACGCACATGGTGGATGGTCTCTATCTTATTTACGCCCCTCACAGCCTGTGGCTGATGGGGGTAGTCACCATCCCCATTTTGCAGAGGAGAAAGCTCTGAGACTCTGGGAGGTTCTATCACTCACATAGTTATGGAGACAGCGAGAGTAGAAGCTGGGAGAGGAACTGACATCAAAGCCTATTTTCTTTCCGTTCAGCCACATTTCATTTCTTCTATATCATCAGTCACATTGGAGCAACTAATGGACTCGCTGGAGCTGGGAAGTGAACGACAGGGTCAGAATTCACTCAAGCAAGCTGGCCTAAGTTTTGAATAAAAACTTAGCCTTGGTTCTGTTTGTTGGCGTTTTGTTGCTCGATAAATGCGTAGATTTCTGGTGTACTTGTCCTGTGAAACATCATGGAGGAAACGGTCCCATCTGAAAGCTCACACATTTAAAAATATCCTTTAGAATATTTAGATCTGCATTTTTATATAGGGAAGGATGTGTCTGGTTTTCTAGTAAACTCAGAGTCAATACTTGATTACACATTTTGGTGGCATGGTGACGGGGATTGATGTACTCTGTCGTTGAGGGTGCAGCCAGCTGTAGTGGGAACTTGGGCACAAAAATGCCTTTGGAAATTAAGCATTGTAATGAAATCATGCCTTTGAAGGCAGATTTCCAGGTGTGCTGTAAACCATTCTAGGCTATAATTGAAATATAAAAGAATGCTTCAAAAGCAGTGATCTGTTTTTTTTTGGGGGGGGGGG
>SJYC01067890.1:0-41902 GCA_006408675.1 Madoqua kirkii
CCCATCTATTTCCCATGAAGTAATGGGACTGGATGCCATGATCTTGGTTTTCTGAATGTTGAGCTTTAAGCCAACTTTTTCACTCTCCTCTTTCACTTTCATCAAGAGGCTTTTTAGCTCCTCTTCAGTTTCTGCCATAAGGGTGGTGTCATCTGCATATCTGAGGTGATTGATATTTTTCCCGGCAATCTTGATTCCAGATTGTGTTTCTTCCAGTCCAGCGTTTCTCATGATGTGCTCTGCATAGAAGTTAAATAAGCAGAGAGACAATATACAACCTTGACGTACTCCTTTTCCTATTTGGAAGCAGTCTGTTGTTCCATGTCCAGTTTTAACTGTGGCTTCCTGACCTGCATACAGATTTCTCAAGAGGCAGGTCAGGTGGTCTGGTATTCCCATCTCTTTCAGAATTTTCCACAGTTTATTGGGATCCACACAGTCAAAGGCTTTGGCATAATCAATAAAGCAGATGTGGATGTTTTTCTGTAACTCAAAACTGAATTACTTTGCTGTATACCTGGAACACTGTAAACCAACTCTACTTCAATTTTTAAACTAGCAATTAAAAAAAAAAAAAAAAAAAACCTCTTCCCTGAAAGCAGTAGGGGAATTTTGTTTTTTTGAGCATGAGCTGCCTGTTCTTGCTAGGCCTCATGTTGGACACCCTCCAGTCATCACTGTACTTTCCTTCACCACAAACCCATGACAAATAGATTTGCTTTACTGTGTGTGGGGAAGTGGGTCCAAGTTTCGTTTGGTAACAATTTTGCAAATTATCCAGGTGACAGTTTTAGCTGTGCTTGCTTTATCCCATTTCTAGTCTGTGGATCGATGGGGGCTTATGCATTTTCATTTTATTATTAACATGCTTTATTGTAAAAGATTCTAAATAGCATAGAAAGATGAGACCAAAAATTCCCTCAAATTACAACACCCTAAAATCACCATTAATAGTATTAGCAAGTTATCACTTCTATTATTTAATTAACCATGGCTGCAAAGAGATAGATACAAATGCACAGAGGGAAGGATAAGTCACTGTTAAAAAAAAAACTATATTCTGCATGTTTTTGATAAGTAGTGCTGAATTTGTTCTTGCTTGTATCTAACAGAAGACAAAGTATCCAAAATGAATTGCTAGACCTCAAGTAAGTTAGTTTGACCTCAGAAATATTGGTGTTGAAAACATTCTGGTAAGATTGAGGGGAAAAATGTTCAGGTAAAATTAACGTTTGCAGCCATCATTTAAAGTGTTGATCCTGTTATTGTTTTAAATGTCTTGACCTCATTGTCACTAATAAGCTGAGCCTCATTTTTAGAAGGTGAAGGGATGACCAGCTTCTCATTTCTCCCCTCTATTACTAATCATTATGATATGCTTGCATGCGTGCATGATCAGCCATGTCTGACTCTTTGTGACCCCATGGACCACCTGCCAGGCTCCTCTGTCCATGGGGTTACTGGACTGGCTTGCCATTTTCTCCTCCAGGGAAACCTTCCTGACCCAGGATAGAACCCACCTCTCCTACGGCTCCTGCACTGGATTCTTCACCACTGAGCCATTTTGATCTGCAGTGCTCGTTAAAGTTTATAACATTTACATTCCATAGTGCATCTCCAATCCCTGCATTTCTGAATGTTAGTTTCATATGAAGATTATCCTGCTTCTTCCATCCCTGACTTTGGATTCATCTGCTTTCCACCTTCCAGAGGCGTTTTAAGTGTTTTCTTAACACTTAACTATTGTGACTCCTCAGCCAATCTCCTTCAATTAACTTACAGAGAGAGATATCATTTCAACCTTTCACCATTTTTACATGGCAAAAAGGAGATCAAACTATATGTTCAAAACATTGTTTTGAGTTGGAAATCTCAAAAAGTTTTTTCAAAAGATACTATATAGTTATAAGGGATTTCTGTTCAACATCTGTTTAATAACCACTGATTGGTGCCCTGTGTGCCAGACTGTGTGCCTAGTACCATGTTTATTACTCTGTTGTTGGCATCCTCGAGCTCATTGAGAAGTGTTTCCTGCCCATTAACAAGTGGAATTTTTTCTGGTGGAAATTTTCTAATGAGAAATGAAGGATTATCTCATAATTAAAGTCTGAGCCTTAAACACTGATGCCCCCAGGGCAAGTAACTGCCTTCACTTATTCAGCATTTATTCACTACTGGAGAAGTTCTGCATTCTTTCCAAAAGGCAGAAGGAAGGAAAGATGAGGGATATTTAGAAAAAGAAGAAGAAGAAAACCACGTATTGTGTGACCCTCAGGGCTGATTTCCTAATCTTTTCAATCTCCCCAGAAACATATCTGCTTCTGAAAAATATTTACCTTTGGCAGGTGAGTCACCATTTATAGATGATGATTATATAACTCTTTTTCCACTGGTGGTTGCCAGGGGTGAGGGTTTGGGGGAAAGGAGGGGAGGGAGGTTGGGGTTAGCAGATGTAGCTTTTATGTACAGAGCACAAAGAACTACATTCATTAGTGATAAACCATAATGGAACAGAATATAAAAAGAGAAATATATGTTATATACAGTAATATGCATATATATTTATACACATAACTGAATCACTTTGCTCTACAGAGATAATTAACACAACATTGTAAATCAACTATACTTCAGTCAAAAAATTAAGCAATTCTATTACCTTTCAGGGGAGGGAAGCTTGGAGAAAGCGGCAGTAACTCAGCACAATGAAACCTAATGGAACAGAACACAGCCTAATTCCTGGGAGACCTGTGTGGCCACTCTGAGACTTTACGACCATATCCGACTTCTCCTGTGGGTGTTCCTTATAAGGCTGCTCAAAATTCCCTAACGAGAGGCAGTCACATATAACCAGGCTGATGAGTTGGGTCTGGTTAGCAGAGACCTGCGTTTCCTGTTTGCTTGGTGCCTCCTGGGGACGTGAGGAGTAGGGTGCTCAGAACTTTGACCTACAAGGTGTTTGGATCTTCATCCATCTTTGCTTCAAGGTAGTGACTGCACAGTGTAATGAGACATCAGAGTTCCTAAGGAAAATGACATACATCTGTTTTTTTTATGGTGTAAAGAAACAGGAAAATTCAATTAGTCAAGCACGTGGGCTGGTTAGTGCCTCCAGATCACTACTGTTTTGTTTTGTCTTCTGTATTAAGAGTGCCATAGCTCAGGATTGAAAATAACACTTCTCCAGGCAACCAGGCTTGTAATCTCAACGAAGGAGAAGGGTGAGTATAAGAGACAGTAGGAAGCAAGGAGGCAGAGACCTGGAGAACACGTCCACTTGTTCCCATTGTTGACTCAGAGCATTGCTGTTTCTTTCAAGTGTTTTCAAAACAAAGTGTTAGTCACTCAGTTGTGTCCAACTCTTTGTGACCCCATAGACTGCATCCTACCAGTCTCCTCTGTCCATGGAATTCTCCAGGCAAAAATACCAGAGTGGGTTGCCATTCTCTTCTCCAGGAGATCTTCCTGACCCAGGAACGAACCCGAGTCTCCTGTAGTGCAGGCAGATTCTTTACTGCCTGAGGCACAAGGGAAACCCCTGATCCTAAGCTCCCTAACTATCCCTTCCCTCATTTCCCCACCCCTCACCCCTCAACCATAAGTTTCTTCTCTAAGTTCAGGTCTGTTTCTGTTTTGTAAATAAGCTCATTTGTATCATGTCTTTTGTACACACTGCTATATTTAAAATGTATAACCAGCAAGGACCGACTGAGAGAACTCTGCTCAGTGTTACATGGCAGCTGGCTAAAGGAGGATCTAGGGGAAAATGGATACATGTGTATGTATGGATGAGTCTCTCTGCTGTCCACCTGACAATACCACTATGTTGTTAATTGGCTATATATCAATATAAAATAAAAAGTTTCTTTTTAAGCTGAAATCCATTACTGTTTTGAATGTAAAGTGCTCCCCTCATTAAAAGTGACCCACCAACAGCCAAACAAATCCATATGTGACCAGTTTTGCAAACTGTAAATGTGGTTAGTCAGCAAACTTTTCTGGGATCAGTAACTTTTAAATTTTTTTCCTTTTCTGTACCATGCACATCATCCATCCATCATGATGCTTGGTATGAGGGACTATTTTGATATCACCATATTTTTCTGGCAAAGCCCTTGGACCGCTGCTTCATCGCCCTGCTAAGTTATTTATAGAGTCACATACAACAAAAACCCAAGGATGGCTGAAACAGTGAGGTCCTCAACTGCATCAGATTTTTTTTTTAATGTCTACCACATTTTCCAGAACTGAGTTGTTTAAAACAATATGATTATATAATTTTTGCTCTTTTTCAGGTCAAAAGTTTGGAAATGGGTCTTACCAGGCTGAAACCAAGGTGTCAGCAGAGTCATGTTTCTGAAGCTTCCAGGCATCTGTTTCCCTTTCGTTAAGGTGGTTTCAAATTCAGCTCCAGTAGGTTATGGGACAGGCTTCTTTTATGCTTAATGGGAGGGGGTGTAGTTGGTTGTTGCAAATTTCTTGGTGCAAGAATCTTTTGCCTTGCAGCTGTCCATGTAGGTCAGGTCAAGATAGATGTTCCTGGATATATTAGGAGTTTGGGATTAACATATCAGTTCAGTTCAGTTCAGTCCAGTTCTCTCAGTCGTGTCCAACTCTCTGTGACCCCCCCCTGAATCACATCACACCAGACCTCCCTGTCCATCACCAACTCCCAGAGTTTACCCAAACTCTTGTCTATTGAGTCAGTGATACCATCCAGCCATCTCATCCTCTGTCATCTCCTCCTCCTGCCCTTAGTCTTTCCCAGCATCAGGGCCTTTTGCAATGTCAGCTTCTCGCACCAGGTGGCCAAAGTATTGGAGCTTCATGAACACCCAGGACTGATCTCCTTTAGCATGGACTGGTTGAATCTTTCAGTCCAAGGGACTCTCAAGAGTCTTCTCCAACACCACAGTTCAAAAGCATCAATTCTTCAGTGCTCAGCTTTCTTCACAGTCCAACTCTCACATCCATACAAGACCTCTGGAAAAACCATAGCCTTGACAAGACAGACCTTTGTTGACAAAGTAATGCCTCTGCTTTTTAATATGCTGTCTAGGTTGGTCATTATTTTCCTTTCGAGGAGTAAGCTTCTTTTAATTTCATGGCTGCAGTCACCATCTGCAGTGGGTTTGGAGCTCCAGAAAATAAAGTTGTTAGGTAAAGATGACCAGGACCCCAAAAGAGTTTTTAACAGGCTTTACTGGGGAAGCGCTCCAGGGCAGGGTTCCCAGACCCAAAGGAGGCAGGTCCAGGAAGTCCGCGTGCCTGGACTGCGACAGCGCTAGTAGTTTGTTTATATATGCACGCTGCGGGGGATGGCCAGGTTAGGGGAAGGGGTTTGGGTAGGTTGCCGGTTCGTGGCGGCATGGGCAGATAGGTTTATCTATGCGGCTGGGGCCAGGCGGCTTTGGCAGCCAAGTGTGCTGTCATTGGTCCTGGGATCCAGAAGTCTCCCTCCATTAGGGACTCGCCAGTCCGGGGGAGAGAGGAGGGGCGGCTCGTCATGGCAACCGGAGAAGTGTGCTGTCATTAGGGACCTTCTCGCCGGCAGGAAGGAGAGGGAGGCGGCCCATCATGGCCCCCAGGGTCCGACCTTACAAAAGTCAGCCACTTTTCCCACTGTTTCCCCATCTATTTGCCATGAAGTGATGGGACCAGATGCCATGATCTTCGTTTTCTGAATGTTGCGCTTTAAGCCAACTTTTTCACTCTGCTCTTTCACTTTTATCAAGAGGCTCTTGAGTTCTTCACTTTCTGCCATAAGGGTGGTGTCATCTGCATATATGAGGTGATCTTGACTCCAGATTGTGCTTCTCCCAGCCCAGCATTTCTCATGATGTACTCTGCATAGAAGTTAATAAGCAGGGTGACAATATACAGCCTTGACGTACTCCTTTTCCTATTTGGAACCAGTCTGTCTTCCATGTCCAGTTCTAACTGTTGCTTCTTGACCTGCATACAGATTTCTCAAGAGGCAGGTCAGGTGGTCTGGTATTCCCATCTCTTTCAGAATTTTCCACAGTTTATTGTGATCCACACATCAAAGGCTTTGGCATAGTCAACAAAGCAGAAATTGATGCTTTTCTGGAACTCTCTTGCTTTTTCAATGATCCAGCAGAAGTTGGCAATTTGATATCTGGTTTCTCTGCCTTTTCTAAAACCAGAGGAGTTACCCCATGCCCAAGGTCAAGAGTGGCGGCTAAGAGGAAATACCCCATGTCCAAGGTAAGGAGCAGTGGCTGTGCTTTGCTGGAGCAGTCGTGAAGAGATACCCCATGTCCAAGGTAAGAGAAACCCAAGTAAGACGGTAAGCTCTGAGAGAGGGCATCAGAGGACAGATACACTGAAACCACAACCACAGATAACTAGCCAATCTGATCACAGAGACTGCAGCCTTGTCTAACTCAATGACACTAAGCCATGCTGTGTGGGACTACCCAAGATGGATGGGTCATGGTAGAGAGGTCTGACAGAATACAGTCCACTGGAGAAGGGAGTGGCAAACCACTTCAGTACTCTTGCCTCGAGAACTCCATGAACAGTATGAAATCAACTATATTCCAAGATAAAATAAAACTAAGAAATAAGAAAATAAGATAGATGTTTTTGTAAACCTCCAACAAAGAGTAAAGTTATTCTCTGTTCTGCAACTTTTTACCTCTATATGAATGGAAAAGGGCTGTGCCTTTAAGTATCAGAGCCTTAAAATTGGGCTATCCTCTGTATTTCAGGCTATAGGCAACATTCCTAATCTGAAGCAAAAGCAATACAATGCAAAGGTTAAAGTAAAAGAAATAGATCCAATATGGAGCCAGATTTGTTTTTCTCTATTAAGTTCATTTCTCAAGGGGTGACCTTGACCACTAACTCAGGTCCCTCTGTGACCTGCGTTGGCACAACAGTCAAGCACCTGTGCATTCTGGAGTGGTCTCTGTAGAAATTAAGCACCAGTGGTCAGTCATGTTTATGTTCAGGGCATCCCCTTTAAAGCTGCCTTCAAACAACAGAAAATAAAAAGCCCAAGGGAAGAGTCTAAGAAGAAACCTTTCTGAACCTTGCACAGAAAGTCACTGCATAAGAGAGACTTTGGCAGCTGTTGTGACATATTGTGTATCATTGTGGGTCTTTAAAAAAAATGCTTGCTGTGATAACAAGCAGTCTGTTGGAACAGCTGCCAAGAAATGTTAAGGTTAATCTCCTTTATTAATGAAGACGAATGTGTCTCTGTGTGCCTGCCTTTCTGGCTCTATGGCATTAGAGACAAGGAAGTTGTAGTTGTGTGCCCACCTGAACGGAGACAGGTCTTCCTTTCAAACCCTGGTGGCTGTGTGTGCTAAGGATTTATTTCACATTACTTATTTGCAGCATTTAGGTGGGAGAGTTAGGGTTTTCTGCCCCATCGAAGAGAGAAGTTGCAAAAGGATGGTAGCAATCCCCTTCTTCATTCACATTCTTCGTGCTCCGGGGGAAAAATAGTACAAAGCTTCAGAATCTTCCACAGACATTAATCACTCATCCCCCTCATCTAAAGGATGTTGAGAAAGGCTGACAGGATGGAGGATGTTAAGCACTGTCCTGGGAAACACATTTTATGTTTCTCTCCTTAGCTGAACTGGTGTTTGGGGGCATATTCCTTAACCTCACAATTTTCACTTCCTCTGTAAGAAACTGAATTTCTACCAAGTTTAGCAGTCTTCACCAGTTAGCAAATGCTCTTACACAGAGCAGAGTTCTATCAGTTAGAGATTAAGAATCCACAGAATGGGGAGCAGCCCACAGAGTAGGTGCCTAAAGATTGATGATGTTAACTCCTATTATCTCATCATCACTCCATCAGAGAATTGTGCACTGGCTGATCACATACCCTGGGACTCCACCTCCCTCACACAGCTTTTCAAAATACTTTGCTGGGACTTCCCTTGTGTTCCAGTGGTTAGGACCCTGCACTTCCAATGCAGGGGTGATGGGTTTAGTCCCTGATCAGGGAACTAATATGCTGCACGCTTGCATGAAATATGGAAGCGTTAGTTGCTCAGGCATGTCCGATTCTTTGCATCCTCATGGACTGTATGTAGCTCATCAAGCTACTTTGTCCATGGAATTCTCCAGGCAAGAATACTAGAGTGGGTAGCTATTCCCTTCTTGAGGGGATCTTACTGACCCAGGGATCAAATCTGGGTTTCCCTCATTTACAGTTTAAAAAAAAAAAAAAGCTTTCCTGAAACCCACTGGGGAATTCAGCTATTTTGACAACTAGCTCACTGAACTTATTTGGCGCCTGCAATAAATACCTTACTTCTTTTCCCTTCACCACAACTCATCAGGAAATTGGCTTTAGTGTGTGCAGGCAAGTGGACCCAAATTTTATTCAGTAACTTCAACATTGCTTGGTATTGCGATCTGATTTTTGTAAATTGATGGCTTTAAAACAACTAAAATCTTAGACCTTTAGCAGCTTCAGTTTTCATTGACTTGCTATGAAAAACTTATACTTTATAACTCCAAATTAGGGTTCATTGATTTCCATTACAGAAGAACTGTTTCCTTTGAAACAGACTCAGCCTTAGATCCTTAAATAATAGCAATAGACAGTTCTTATGCACTCAGCTCTTAGACAGAGTTTGAAGCATTTAGTGTTTCATCTAAATGAAGGAAAAAGTGGCAAAGAAATGTGCATTTAAAGCATGAAAAGCTGATAAGACATATAGGAGACCAGCAGTATTTTTATTAGAAAAAGTAAGAGTTTCTTTAATGAACACACATTTATCACATGAGTCTTACATACCATGCACTGCACATTTTGTATTGAGAGTTTTTTCCTTTTATTTTTTTAGTTTATTTCTTTAATTTAAAAGGTTTGCTGCTGAGGTGTTTTTCTGTTGTACTTTGAAAAAGAATTAGATCATTAGTGGAAACTAGTGCCTAAAACCTGAGACTCGTGAAGACACCTGATACTGATAAATATGATGAAGAGAAAAAAAAAAGTCATGTCTTGGAAATGCCAGTTTCCCAAGAGAAGTCAGGTGAGTGGTCAATTACAAGTTCTCTAGCATGTGACCTTTAAATCAAGACTAAAAATAAAGAAGACAGTCATGCCATAGCCTGAGAGAGAATTTTGCAGAGAGTGGAAACAGTCAAGGCAAATATGCTGCTCATGTATACTCCCATTACACGAGGACCATAGAAAATCAACGCGGATATAGCAAAGGGAGGGAAGGCGCCAGTGTGGGCAGTGCAGTGGGCAGGAAGTAGATGAGAGAGAGCTTTGTGAGTTGGGTCATGAACTCAGATTTACTCTAAGCAAAAGGAACATGTGGAAAGCAGCGTTATGGAAAGCTAAAAGTTCTTTCACCCTTTGGCATGTCCAGTAGAGCAAACAGTGGTTTCAAGGTGTGTTCATATAGTGTCACTTGCCTAGGACTACAGTGATGATGTTAGGACTAATTCACAGGGTAGAAGTAAAAATATTTAGTGAGCACATATTTCAACCCTGAATAAAACATCTTCTGTTCTTATGAAAATATATGATATTTTCAGCTCCTATCAGTTTACCCTTGGTTGCTAAAGCTGAAACTCCAGTACTTTGGCCACCTCATGCGAAGAGTTGACTCATTGGAAAAGACTCTGATGCTGGGAAGGATTGGGGGCAAGAGAAGGGGACAAGGGGACGACAGAGGATGAGATGGCTGGATGGCATCACTGACTCGATGGACGTGAGCCTGAGTGAACTCCGGGAGTTGGTGATGGACAGGGAGCCCTGGCGAGCTGTGATTCATGGGGTCGCAAAGAGTCAGACACGACTGAGTGACTGAAGTGAACTGAATTGAACTGAACTGAGACCACAGAGCAGAGCTGATCTCTGTTGTGATCAACATGATCAGCCCTGGATAAGTCTGTCTTCAAAGAGTGAGGTGCTACATAAACTCATTTCCTGGGTCACAGGAAATAGGAGGACAGATTTGACCTCAGGGCTCTGAATTCCATGTTTTAGATGCTAACACAGAAGTCCTGCTCACAGTGGGTATGGTGGGAGAGGACTTGTGGACTCATCCAGTGTAGATCCAAAGATAAGCAAGTGATATAAGAAAGTGATGGGATAGAGTCCCAGATGGTTGCCGAGGGGTGACTGTATGTATATAAGGATGCTCTTGTCTTGGCAAAATTGCACTGAACCAGCTGTGTGACTGAATAAACCAAGCAACCTCTCTGATCTTTAATGTCGTCACCTAGTAAATTACAATAGCACTTTTCGTACCTGCCTCCCAGGGTTGTTGCTGTGGGATCTATAGATGGGAAGGTGTTTAGACAGTGTGACATGTGCAAGTGAAGGCATGGTATTTGCAGAAGGTGGGAGGTGAGTGACGATATGACTAGGTCAGGGAATGGGTGGTAGCTGTTTGTGCGTGCAGCTTCAGTGGTATGGACTCACAGCAAACCAAGAGAAGTGCTCTTGCCTCTAAATGAAACTGACTTTCTAAATGAAGATTCCATTTTAAATTAGGCAGTGACGAAATTGGTGCCAGTACTTGTTAAGATTGTTTCCCTGTGTTTGCTGGCAAATTGGATCAGAGGCTGACATGTTTGGTTCTGCTGATACTTGAAACGATTGACAGCACTTTGGAGCCAGTCAGAATCTCTGAGATCCTGCCACTCTCTGACTCCAGGGCCTTGGGCAGCAAGGTCCATCTTAAGCATTCTACCACAGAAAAACAGTGGGATCTCTGGCGGGGCATGTAGGGAGGATGCAGTGTCTGTTCAAGGTCTATTCCTTGCGCAGGAAGGAGTGATGGCAAATGATGGTGTTACCAAGTCCAAGCTGGTACTGCTCACTGCGTGACAGGCCAAGATATCAAGAGATGAGGTGCTGGGGAAAGGAATAATGGGACTTAATTTGGAACCAGGAGACACAGAGAAGACATCATACTAATGTCCCAAAGAACCATCTTCCCTGAGTTAAATTTCAGGCTTCTCTTAAATTAAAAGGGGAAGGAGTGTGCCTGGTTCTTGCAAACTGCTTGGTGCCAGCCAGACTCAGAGAAGATGCAATAAATAATCCTTTGTTTTTGCAGCTATCCGCCTGTCTGGTCACAAAGTTCCCACACATCTTCAACAAGACAGTTGTTATTCTCTGTTCTGCAACTTTTTCTCTCTGTATGAATGGGAAATGCTGTACCTTTGACAGTCAAGCCTGGGAGTCAGAGCCTTGGGAATGGGCTCTCTTGTATATTTCAGGCTTCAGGAAACATTCTTTAACAAAATGTGCAGAACCAGCATGACTCAGCACAGGCCACAGGGCACAAGGGTTACAGCTGAAGGAATAGATCCAATATGGATCAGACTTGTTCTTTCCTGCTACAATGAGAAACCCACTCCCCATTTTGATGGAATAAATAGAGCAAGGTGCTATTCTTAAAACAATCAGAAAAGGCCAGAATAATTCCAGCTCTGATTGATTGATTTGGGATCTGGATTCCAAACTCCCACTTTTCGAGCTGGTTCCATGGTGAGTAAGTTGTTGAGGCTGAAGGAAATCAGAGGAGACTGGGGGACAGTGCTTCTCTGACCTGACCACACTCATCTAAATGTGGACCCTGTCTATTTTTCTGATTTAATACCACCTGCCTTCTTCCTCTCTGTGGGGTTTATAATACAACACTTTTAGCAGCACTGTTGAAATACATTTCCAATTTCCATCATGACAAATGAAAACAGAGATGGTATTCACTGACGGAGTCTGTGCGATTCTGAAACATCACACCGTCTAAATTACTTGACAAGGTATCTTCATTTCTTTTCTTCGGTCACAGTCAGTTGCCTTCTCAGTGCACAAACCAACTCCTTAAATTGAAGTATCCAGTGAGGGCATGGGTTTTTTCCTTCCTGTCTGGTAACCAGATAAGCTTAGTTCAAATATCTATACTTGCTTGTCTGCCCCTCCACTGCTGAATGAAATTTAGAGGCGTTCATACCTATGAACCTCCAGCCTCACCTTAGAAGCACCTCATTTATATTGAAAGCAGAATTAATGGAAAAGGAATTGCTGAGTTGCATTTGGTGACCTGCCCTCATGTAACCATAAATATATTCATTTTCCTTTTTCCCAGGAGTTTAGCAGAGTTACTATTCCTATTACTACATACTGTTTAATCACCTCCCTCTGTACAGCACTAAGAGGATATAATAAAACAGGTTTCTCCAACCAGCAATTCTTTTTAACCTCTGAATCTCAGGTGTGGTTTTTTTTTTTTTTTTTCTTTCAGGGAAATGTGTGTAACAGTATTTGAGAGAAGAGTGCTATTGGTAGAAACAGCGAAGTTAAAAGTTCTTTCCTTTCATGAAAACAGACAGCAGAATTACCTGGAATATACCTTTTGAAAGCAAAATTGAAGCACTCAAGATTGCCCTGAGTATTTAGGTCATTGAATATTATAATTCCTAGTACAGATAAAGAAATATGGACCATGAAATAATTATTTCCTACCATTGAGGCAAGAACCATCTGAGCTTTCTATCAAATGCCCCATAAATCAGTCAGGAATGTGAATCTTAGTTCATAATCATTAATATAGTTTCTCTTGGATGTAAACTTTTATTTGGAAAAAAAATCAGTATATATATTTTTCTGTTTCTTGATACTTGCTATGATGCTTTCTTGTAACTTTTATTAGTCTGGATGCTATTTGTTTGCAAATGACAGAAAATTTAATTCAAACTGACTTATACAAGACAGCTCACAGGGGCTGTCATTCCGGACATAACCTGCTTCAGGCACCACTTCATCCAGCATCCCAGACGTTATTCAAGAATATGACTCTCTCCACCCCCTTAAATATGATTTCCTTCATTTGGAATTCAGGCACGCCTTTACCTTGAGAGGATCCTCAGTTCAGTTCAGTCACTCAGTCGTGTCCGACTCTCGACCCCATGAATCTCAGCACACCACGCCTCCCTGTCCGTCACCATCTCCCGGAGTTCACTCAAACGCACATCCATGGAGTCGGTGATGCCATCCAGCCATCTCATCCTCTGTCATCCCCTTTACCTCCTGCCCTCAATCCCTCCCAGCATCAAAGTCTTTTCCAGTGAGTCAGTTCTTCGCATGAGATGACCAAACTACTGGAGTTTCAGCTTTAGCATCATTCCTTCCAAAGAACACCCAGGGCTGATCTCCTTTAGAATGTACTGGTTGGACCTCCTTGCAGTCCAAGGGACTCTCAAGAGTCTTCTTCAACACCATAGTTTAAAAGCATCGATTCTTTGGTGCTCAGCTTTCTTCACAGTCCAACTCTCACATCCATACATGACTACTGGAAAAACCATAGCCTTGACTAGATGGACCTTTGTTGGCAAAGTAATGTCTCTGCTTTCCAATATGCTATCTAAGTTGGTCATAACTTTTCTTCCAAGGAGTGCTGCTGCTAAGTCACTCCAGTCGTGTCCAACTCTGTGCGACGCCATAGACGGCAGCCTATCAGGCTCCCCCGTCCCTGGGATTCTCCAGGCAAGAACACTGGAGTGGGTTGCCATTTCCTTCAGTAAAGTGTCTTTTAATTTCATAGCTGCAGTCATCATCTGCAGTGATTTTGGTGTCCCCCAAAATAAAGTCTGACACTGTTTCCACTGTTTCCCCATCTATTTCCCATGAAGTGATGGGACCAGATGCCATGATCTTAGTTTTGTGAATGTTGAGCTTTAAGCCAACTTTTCCACTCTCCTCTTTCACTTTCAGGGGCTTCCCTGGTGGCTCAGAGGTGGGAGACCCAGGTTCGATCCCTGGGTCGGGAAGATCCCCTGGAGAAGGAAAGGGTAACCCACTCTAGTATTCTTGCTTACAGAATTCTATGGACAGAGAAGCCTGGTAGGCTACAGTCCATGGGGTCACAAAGAGTTGGACACGACTGAGCGACTTCCCTTTCCCTTTCCTTTCTTTTACTTTCATCAAGAGGCTTTTGAGTTTCTCTTTACTTTCTGCCATAAGGGTGGTATCATCTGCATATCTGAGGTTATTGATATTTCTTCTGGCAATCTTGATTCCAGCTTGTGCTTCTTCCAGCCCAGTGTTTCTCATGATGTACTCTGCACAGAAGTTAAATAAGCAGGGTGACAATATATAGCCTTGACGTACTCTTTTTCCTATTTGGAACCAGTGTGTTGTTCCATGTCCAGTTCTAACTGTTGCTTCCTGACTTGCATACAGATTTCTCAAGAGGCAGGTCAGGTGGTCTGGTATTCCCATGTCTTTCAGAATTTTCCACAGTTTATTGTGAGCCCCACAGTCAAAGGCTTTGGCATAGTCAATAAAGCAGAAATTGATGTTTTTCTGGAACTCTCTTGCTTTTTTGATGATCCAGCAGATGTTGGCAATTTGATTTCTGGTTCCTCTGCCTTTTCTAAAACCAGATTGAACATCTGGAAGTTCACAGTTCACATATTGCTGAAGCCTGGCTTGGAGAATTTTGAGCATTCATTTACTAGTGAGATGAGTACAACTGTGTGGTAGTTTGAGCATTCTTTGGCATTGCCTTTCTTTGGAATTGGAATGAAAACTGACCTTTTCCAGTCTTGTGGCCATTGCTGAGTTTTCCAAATTTGCTGGCATATTGCATGCGGCACTTTCACAGCATCCCCCAATCTGTGTCCTTATAGCTTAGAAAACCTCAGGGAAAGATAATTGCTTATTTGTTTTTCTCCAAAGCAGTTCCAGCCAAAATTGTAGGATTTAATGTCATTAATCCAAGTTGGGTCACATGATCATATCTGAGTCCACCAATCAGGGAACAGAATGCAGTAAGTCCCTTACATAAGAATGAGTCTCATTCCAAGAGCACCGTTTGTAAGTCCAAATTGTTCCTAAGTCCAACAAAATTAGCATACATACCTAACTAATACAACTGGCTATATGGTACTGCACTTTAATAAGTTTATAATACTCTTCACACAAATAATACATAAAAAAAACAAATGCAAAAAATAAAGGAAACATTTCTAATCTTACAGTACAGAATCTTGAAAAGTACAGTACTATATAATATAGCAGCTGGTATACAGGGCCTAGCATCGAGTGAGCAGGTAAGAAGAGTTACTGACTTGAGGATGGAGAGGAGGTGGGAGATGGTAGAGCTGAAGGATCATCAGCAGTAGGAGATGGAGGGCAAGCTGCAAATTCACTCACACCTGAGATTGATGAAGCACAGGTTCAAGTCTCTGAAAGTTCACAACTTGAAGGTTCGTATGTAGGGGACTTACTGTTTCGTGATTCTTTAGACGTGAGTTATGTGCTCAAATTAAAATTTGTGAATGGATGCCCTGGGCTCTGTCTTACCCAGGATACATGGCCAGATAATGGGAGAAGATGGCATCTGAAGGATTACCACAATGCTGGTATTAAAAGCTATGGGATTGAGTGTTCATAGATATCATCACTGGCACTGAGTACTGGTTTATAATTGCAAATTGTGGAAATACTATGCAGTACAAGTCTGGGTGCTATGAGAGAATAATTCTTGAGGTGCTCAGGGAGAAATATTTGGACATCCAACTTCTCTTGGCTGCAGTCACCATTACTAGTTTTGGCTGCCAAGTATTTTTGACTCACTTCCTTAAAAGCCTCTCTTCAGTAGAAGTGTGGAAAGCGTGAAGCTTGAGGGCCTTTCTTTTCCCTGTAACAAGTTTATGTGCAAAGTGTGAGCCCTAAGATTGTGGTTTCAGCACATGTGCAAATAGCACATAATTAAAAGTGTGTATATAAACACGTTTAATGAGTGATGCAAGAAGCTGCATGGTACCATATCCTGGATTTTAACCAGGCAAATGAGCCTTAATTCTGTTGCATGTGTGCATGCATGCTGAGTCGCTTCAGTCATGTCCAGCTCTTGGCAGTCTTATGGACTGTAGCCCATACTGGAGTGGGCTGCCATGCCCTCCTCCAGGGAATCTTCCCCACTCAGGAAGCGAACCTGAGTCTCTTATATCTCCTGCACTGACAGTTGGGTTCTTTACCACTGGCATCACTTAGGAAGCCCCTTAATCCCTCTGGGGATGAATAAGTACTTGGATCCTTTCCTAAACTAACAAGTGTTGATGGTGTTTTAATATCCAAATTCAGGCACAAAATGCTATAATTGTAAGAGCAATGGGATGTATCCATTTCTGTCCAAGATGTAATAACAAGAACCAGATTAGACCTCCTACTTGAAGCAATGAAAATAATGGAAAAAATACAGGAAATAATAGTTTTTCAGACACTGGGGACAAGGCAACTCAGGGTTTTGATCTCTGATATGGGAAAGTGTTAGGTAGTTAGAACAGGAAAAAAAAAATGGCAGTGGCTAGAAGACAAGAAGGGAAAAGCCCTCAAAAATAGAATAAAGAAAGGTCTGAGGACCAGAGTGAAACAAACAGCACTCCTGGCTAGCCCAGTTTACAGAGGCAGGTCCAGGGGGAGGATAAAAAAAAAACAAACATATAAAAATAGGAGCCAAAATTGGACTGGGGGCCTCTCTTCTCTTTGGGTCTTTTGGATCAGCATGCCCTCATGCCTCGAGGATGTATTTTCCCTTACTTTCTAAATAAAACTGAGCTGTAACACGGTCTGTCCGAGGGCTGTAACGTTAACCCGTCTGTTGCTTCAAATTTTTGTTGCAATGAGACAAAACCAAAGAAATTACAAACTGCCCCGACAGAAGCAAACTAATTAAGTCCTGTATTGGCCCTGCCATCTCACCGTGTCAACACAGAGAGAGGAACCCAAGCAGATCCTGGTACTTTCCAGAGCTGAAGAGATAGAGATAGAGGTGTTAGGAGGCCAAAACCGCTTGAGTTCGCAGGAGAAGTACAGGAGAAGAGACATCCCTAGGAATCCACAGAGGGTCCTCTTCAAACTTTCATCAGTGCATAAATGTGAGGAAACAACCTCACATGATGGGAAAATGCAGAAAAAGAGCAGACCAAAGGATAATTGGGTCCTGACTAACAGATTAAAAGCAAGTATTGAAAGGATCAAATCTGGGACTTCCCTGATGCTGAGACTCCACGCTCCCAATGCAGGGTGCCCAGGTCCGATTAAGGAACTAGAGCCCACATGCTGCAACTAAGGGCTGGCACAGCCAGACAAACAAATAATTTTTTTTTTTAAAGAAAGGATCAATTTGGTGTGAAGAAGCTTAAATGTGTGTCTCATGGCTGAGACTGTAAAGAATCCTCCTGCAATGCAGCAGATGCCGGTTCCATCCCAGGGTCAGGAAGATCCCCTGGAGAAGGGAATGGCTACCCACTCTAGAATTCTGTGGACAGAAGAGCCTAGTGGCCTACAGCCCACGGGGTCGCAAAGAGTCAGACACAACTGAGTGACCGAGCGCACAGAGAGACACATGACATCCGTTTTACGCCAAGCTAGTTTAGTTAGTGGTGATATATTTTTCTCCAGAATTAATTTTTGAATAGATGGTTAATTGAAAGGACTAGAGTCTTTATGTGATTGAAGATTCCCTTCTTCACTGTGATTTCCTGGGGTACTCAAGAATGTCATCAGGGAGATTGACATATATACACTACTATGTATAAAACAGGTAACTAATGAGATCCTACTGTGTAGCACAGGGAATTCTATTTAATACTCTGTAGTGGTCTATATTGGAGAAGGCAATGGCACCCCACTGCAGTACCCTTGCCTGGAAAATCCCAGGGGTGGGGGAGCCTGGTGGGCTGCCGTCTATGGGGTTGCACAGAGTCAGACACGACTGAAGTGATTTAGCAGCAGCAGCAGCAGCAGCAGTGATCTATATGGGAATAGAATCTTAAAAAGAGCAGATATATGTTTATAAATGACTCACTTTGCTCTACAGTAGAAACTAAAACAACATTGCAAAGCAACTGTACTCCAATAAAAATTGTTTTAAAAAGTCATCAGGGCTTGCCCATTATTGTTTCATAAATATCTAAGCTAAACAGAAGCAGAAGGCAATGTCTAAACACCATCCTTAAATGGATTTATTATACTTGTGTCATTCTGTGAGCATACATATTCATTTTTTAATGTAATGATTCATGTACTTTAAATACCCTGTGCCAAGATGTGCATTATTTTTGAGTTTTTAAATTACTGTTGGTAAAATAATCCAAAATCTTTTGTAAAGAAGACACAGTTATTATAGTTTGAATCAAAGACCAAAAATGAAGGAGGCTGTTCTTTTTAGAAATCCTTTAATTGGCAGGTGAAATCAAACAATTATGAAATGCTTTAATAAACTGGTTCAGCAAATGTGTTCTTTTGGCAGTCAATTAGGAAAATGTTTTGGTATAAACATCAATTACAAAGTTGGAAGTGGATATAATAAAGCTGTGATTAAAAATAAAACATCCATGGGATTATAACGGTTGATTTTCTTAAATGCTTACATTTCAGCTTTGGAAGTTTTGTTTGTAAGATGATGTGAAGAAGCTCAGATAGCTGAGATTCCCTTCTTCACCCTAGATGTTCTCCCTCCATATCCAGCTCCACCCTGGCTGAGATGCAGTGATTTTCCTGGTCAAACCTGTACCCATCACAGACCTGGGTGCAAGGCTGGAAGCTGACTTATCTCTCTCCTTGAATCTCCACTGAAGAGGAAGACTCTGTGGGGCTTCTGGACACAAAAGCCTTTCTGTGTTCCCTGTCTTTTGTTTGCAGGAAATAGGTTTTATTCGCCCTCTAAGATCTCCCCTGAGTTCCAAACGGGCAGATTCAAACAGATGCTATCAGAGAAGGGAGAGGATGCAGAGATAAGGGAGGAGCAGTCAAGAAACAATAATGCAGTCTCAGCGCAGGGTCTTTGTCCCCCCATCAGGGGATACACAGAACAATATCTTTGAGCTGTTTTGCAGATATTTAAACCCCCACCAGGTGGAAGAAGTTAAGTGTCTGCTGCCTGCAAACCTATAGACCCCAGACCAGTTGGAACCAGAAGGCTGATGATGCTGACTCCTGATTACCTCACCACCAACCAATCAGAAGAATGTCCATGAGCTGACCGTGCCCTGCTCCTTGAACACTTTAAGATACCTTACTACCCTCTCCTGGTCAGGAGTCATGGTTTTGAGGGCATTAGTCCACTGTGGCCCTCTTTGCCTGGCAAAGCAATAAAGCTATTCTTTTCTGCTGCATTCAGTTCAGTTCAGTCGCTCGGTGTGTCCGACTCTGCGACCCCATAGACTACAGCACACCAGGCCTCCCTGTACATCATCAACGCCTGTAGTTTACACAAACCCATGTCCATGGAGTTGGTGATGCCATCCAACCATCTCATCCTCTGTCATCCCCTCCTCCTCCTGCATTCAATCTTTCCCAGCATCAGGGTCTTTTCAAATGAGTCAGTTCTTCACATCAGGTGGCCAAAGTATTGGAGTTTCAGCTTCAGCATCAGTCCTTCCAGGGAGTATTCTGGACTGATTTCCTTTAGGATGGACTGTTTGGGTCTCCTTGCAGTCCAAGGGACTCTCACGAGTCTTCTCCAACACAGCAGTTCAAAAGTATCAGTTCTTCAGTGCTCAGCTTTCTTTACAGTCCAACTTTCACATCCATACCTGACTACTGGAAAAACCATAGCTTTGACTCTGACATTCAATTAAATATCAGGGTTTAGAGGCCAAATCTCAGCTAAAAGATGACAGTGGTTTCCCAGGATCATCTTCAAGTTTCTAAAGAGGTGTAATTCCCAGACACCCCAAGACCTTGGATAATGAATAGCTCTAATGTCTCATAGACAGGTCAGCACATATCACTTGCAACTGAAGTTGGCCATTCTTGGAGCTCCTCCCACTTCTAATCCAGTTTTCCTGCATGTGAGAGCAGCTTTCAGAGAAATGGTTATGTTTCCTCTTCTATACTTTTTATATGCTCATCACAGGTCAATATGCAATTTACTTTGCGGAAGGTTTGTCTGTTCAATTGACAGGCTCACAGTTAGACCATGACAGAATTATTCTATGTCTTCACTTTTGCCAAAGCAGACAGTTTTTCACACTTAGAAATTCCATTTCAGCTACTTTAAGTAGGTACCAAATGGCTGTCTACTTACTATAATTATTGCCAGTTCTACAACTCTCCCACATCTTTACACTTTTAGCAAATCATTTTCAAAAAGTACCAGGAGCACTGACAAAATAACAAAGTATCTCTTTACCAAATACCTCAAGCCAGCTCTGTGTTGGCTTTCAAAATATGTGTTGGTTTAAGTGATATTATTTTGATTAATGATCTAATTAGTGATGCTTAAAAATAGGGTGTACTGCCTAATCTTGCAAAATTGTGTTTGAGAAAAGTCAAAGGAAAATTCAGTGGCATGACATGAAATACAATAATAAATCCTTTAATGTACTTATTAAAATGTAGTATTTGTTCTTCACATTGGTGAGATACAGATCATTATTAATGACAGCCCAGTACACATTCAGAACTACTTAAGTTTGGAAAGCCTTGGTGTTTATTTTTATATTTCTGTATATACATCTAAAGACTATTTTAAGAATTAACATTTATGCGCTTACAACTTTATGAATTTGGACATTTGATCCAAAAAATGCTTTGGTTATATTTATTATTTATGGATTTTATTCATTGATGATTCAGTGCCACATTTAGACGTTTATGGTCTAATTTCTCACTTATTGCTTTATCTGTTGTAGTTAATTTTCCAAGGGATGGAATGGCTCAAGTGCCTGTTGAGGTAGACACTAGAATTCCTCTTAAGAGGATACCAGGGGGTCACAAAGTAGGAGATAGAGACCTTTCTATATTATCACACACACACACACACACACACACACACACACACACGGCATTAGAAGCCAGAAAAAGTGAGTGGTGTGTATTGGCCAACTCAAATTTCTTCTTCAGCAATTTTAAATTGTATACAAGGCAGATAATACAGACTATATAAATTATGCTGCTGCTGCTGCTGCTAAGTCACTTCAGTCGTGTCCAACTCTGTGTGACCCGATAGACAGCAGCCCACCAGGCTTCCTCGTTCCTGGATTCTCCAGTCAAGAACACTGGAGTGGGGTGCCATTTCCTTCTCCAGTGCATGAAAATGAAAAGTGAAAGTGAAGTTGCTCAGTTATGTCCGACTCTTAGCGACCTCATGGACTGCAGCCCACTAGGCTCCTCCGTCCATGGGATTTTCCAGGCAAGAGTACTGGAGTGGGGTGCCATTGCCTTCTCCAATATAAATTATACATCTAAGTAAATATAAATTATATATATATATATATTCTTAAAATGTTTTTTTACATTAAAGATTTATTTTTTAATTTTTATTTTATATTGGAGTATTTATATTATGTTATAAATTCTTTAACATCCACGTAGAATGAGAAACTTGGAGCATCAATACAGGCAGAAAGATGTATTTTTTGTCTAGCTACCATATCATAAGACTATATATAGATATATGTTAAATTTAATCTATTTGAAAACCAACCTTTGTAGATTCTTAGCATAATTCTTACTTAAATCTTTTATAAAAATATCACTCCACCTTATGTGCAAAATTTGGGGATTCCAGGGTAAGTTGTCACACACACGTGTATATACACACATATACACACACACACACACAGACACATCCCTCAAACCACTGTGAACCAGTAAGGTTATTTTTTTAATTTCACTTCAGCCACTTCAATAATTTCACCACATCCCCCTTTCAATCTGTGTTGACATAGGGTGAAAGGTTTTTTAAACTAAGTGACCTTTTCTTTGGGAACATAAGCTTATAGAATGAAGCACATGTCATTCACTGTACAGAAGAGCATTACGTTGAATGAATGGTGGAAAAGTTAAAGCAAAATATGGAATTTCATGTGTGCAGCATATTGAAACATTGAAAGGTGTATGTCCTGGAATAATTACATTTTTATATTATCCAAACTATATGTTTTAAACATTTGACATCTCACTCTGCCATATTTCAGCTGATGGAAGAAAGACATTCATTGACAGAGAGTATCACAAACTGCGCCACACCAGGGATTCTCATCTGGAAAGAATGTAGCTTGTGTCAGATGGTAGATGGAATTAGAAAGTGACTTCATGGCGTTCCCTGGTGGTCCAGTGGTTAGTAAACCTGCCAGAGCAGGGGACGTGCATTTGATCCCTGTTTCAGAAAGATTCCACAAGCCCTGGGGCAACCAAGCCCATGAGCTGCAACTACTGAAGCCCAAGGGCCTTAAAGTCAGTGTTCCGCAGCAAGAGAAGCCTCTGCAGTGAGAAGCCTCTGCACCGCAACTAGAGAAAAGCCTGTGCAGAAATTAAGACCCAGCACAGCCAAAAATGGAAATGTAATTTTTAAAAATGTATTTTAAATTCGTTTTCCAGGATAAATGTTTCTTCTCATGACAGGGTAAATTATCATTTTTTAAACAAGAGAATAAATTTCAACATGCTATTGACTTGCACTCACATATATTTTAGCTTTTCACATGCAGCTATTCAAAAGTATATCACAAACTCCTCTCATACCCAATGCCTCACATGCATACAAGCTGGGGGCCCAGTGGAGGGGCTTGGAAATTCAGACAAAAAGGAACTGTCCTGGTTGTCCTGGGGGTTGGGGTCCACATGCGTGCCTACTCAGTAGCTCAGTTGTGTAGGATTCTTTGCGACCCCATGGACTGTAGCCCATCAGGCTCCTCTGTCCACGGGATTTCCCAGGCAAGAATAGTGGAGTGGGTTGTCATACCCTCCTCCAGGGGATCTTGCCACCCAGGGATCGAACCCGCGTCTCTGTGCCCCCTGCATTGCAGGTGGATTCCTTACCTCTGAGGGACTGTGGAAGCCCCCCTGGGGTCCACATCCAATACTAAACACCCCCCAAATGTCAGTGCAACAGACAGGGCTTCACCTTCACAACTCCTTTCTAGGTTTGGGACACAGGAGGGGACTCCTATTCACCCAGACTCACAGAAATTGTGAATCTGGGCTTTTGTTGCTAGTTTTCCAGCTGCCTGAAATAAGGCAAAGCGTATCTCTGTATGATTGCACATTACTTTTCTAGGCATGAATTTCTTTCCTTCCAGGGACTTCAACGCCTGTGTTTCAGGACTTGAGATAGCAGATGTAAGATTTTAAAAGAAGGCACAGGGCTTCCCTGATGGTCCAGTGGTTAAGAATCCACCCGCCAGTGCAGGGGACTCGGGTTCGATCTCTGGTCAGGGAAGATACCACATGCCTTGGAGCAACTAAGCCTGTGCACCACAACCCCTGAGCCCATGAGCCACAGGAGAAGCCACCGGGATGAGAAGCCTGGGCACCGTAGCAGGAGAGTCGCCTCCGCTTCCCACCACTAGAGCAAGCCCTTGGACAGCAACGAAGACCCAGCGCAGCCAGAAATAAATGAATAAAAAGAAGGCACACACACACAATCACCTTTAAAAAAAGATCTTTCATATTTTCCCTAGCAGTCTTGGTAAAAATGTTTTTAGGTGCCCCAACGTGGTGATAGGAGAGAGAGGCCAAATGTTCCTCAATTTCCAACCCAGGGACCAAACTACATTATGACTCGGGTGCGGTGGTAGATGTGGCTGTGTCTCCCTTTTCCTTCTTTGTTTTGAGTTAATGGTCTGATTTGGTCTATTTGTAGGAGGGGTAGTCTGTATGGGGCCAACAGAGAATAGGTGCTGATGGTTCAGACCCACAGAGCTCCGGAGATAGAAGAAAAACTCAGGAAAGCTGGGGATTCTGCTTGGATCCCTAGAGATTTCTCCAGACATTTCAGCTGAAAGATAGTGGTATCTTATTTAGCAAATTTTTCTTGGACTACCTTCTATCCACACACGCGCTTCACTGACCGTCAGCATCACAGCATCATCTTTGCCACGCGGCCAGTGCCATTCTTTTGTTGTTGTTATGGAAAAGGAACTCTCTGGCAACCCAGAGCTTGGAGAGCTTCCTAGGTCTTCATTATCACTGTTTACCAAGCTCTGCTCTTTCCCCAGCCTCACAGACATCCTATCATAATGGACAGACAACAAAAAAGTGGCCTTTGACACTAACCTGTGAAGCTGCACGCTTTCATGCTTCTAAAAAGCTGGCAGAAAAAACTCCCCGGGTGGTGCAGTGGTTAAGACTCCACACTCTCAATGCAGGGAGCCTGGGTTCAATCCCTCCTCATGGAACTAGATTCCACATGCTGCAACTAGGAGTCCATATGCCACAAAAAAGGTTCCCATATGTCTCAACTAAACTGCACAGCCAAATAAATAAATATTAAAAAATAAAAAGCTGGTAGGAAAGGAGCCAAAAGGCTCTTCCAAATTTGCAAATCATTTCTCTCTTCCATCCTCAGTTTTTTCTCAACACTTTAATTATATTTTTAAATTTTTATTTATTTATTTTTGGTTGTGTTGGGTCTTTTCTCCAGTTGCAGTGAGTGGAGGTACTTTTTAGTTGTGGTCTACATAGCTTCTTATTGCAGTGGCTTCTCTTGTTGCGGCTCCCAGGCTCAATAGTTGTGGCACATGGGCTCAGTTAGGTTCCTCGCAGCATGTAGGGTCTTCCCAGATCAGGGACTGAACCCATGTCTCCTGCATTGGCAGGCAGGATGCTTACCACTGAGCCACCAGGGAAACCCCGAGCACTTTAGATTATTGTTTCTTATGAATATTTTTTTTTTTTTGCCTTTTCATACTGTTCATGGGGTTCTAAAACTCAACATTCAAAAATCTAAGATCCTGGCATCTGGTCTCATCGCTTCATGGCAAATAGATAAAGAAACAGTGGAAACAGTGAGAGACTTTATTTTCATGGGCTCCAAAATCACTGCAGATGGTGACTGCAGCCATAAAATTAAAAGATGCTTGCTTCTTGGAAGAAAAAGCTATGACAAACCTAAACAGCATATTAAAAAGCAGAGACATTATTTTGCCCATAAAGTTCCATCTAATCAAAGCTATATGGTTTTTCCAGTAGTCATGTATGGATGTGAGAGTTGTACCATAAAGAAAGCTGAGCACCAAAGAATTGATGCTTTTGAATTGTGTTGGAGGAGACTCTTGAGAGTCTCTTGGACTGTAAGGAGATCAAACCAGTCAATCCTTAAGTAAATCAGTCCTGAATATTCATTGGAAGGATTGATGCTAAAGCTGAAGTTCCAATACTTTGGCCACCTGATGTGAAGAGCTGGCTCATTAGAAAAGAGCCTGATGCTGGGGAAGATTGAAGGCAGGAGAAAAAGGGGATGACAGGGGGTGAGATGGTTGGATGGCATCACTGACCTGATGGACATGAGTTTGAGCAAGATCCAGAAGTTGGTGATGGACAGGGAGGCCTGGCATGCTGCTGCCCATGGAGTTGCAAAGAGTCCGATACCACTGAGTGACTGAACTAAACTAACTGACTAACAGCTTTATCCTGTGCTTTTGCTCATGGGTTGTAGGAGAACTGAGTCACAGATGCTGGTGGGTTCTCCCCAGGTCTCACTAGGCTTATAAGTAAATGTGGATTCCAAAAGAGCAGGAAAAGGGGAATTTTGAAAATGTCATTCAGGAAAAAATGAAGACCTTTTATTTGGAAGGTTTTTTGTTGGTTTATTTGCCAAATGCAAACACTGCATTTCAGATTTCTTGTGTTTAAATTGTGAGTTCCCACCAATGATCTCTACGAATTTATAAAGTGTATTTAAGTTATGCTGATATATTTACTGTTTAGAATTTTTTAATAGAAGAGACAGTTCACAAAAGAACATGTCTTGGGTTTCTGCATTCTTATAGGGTCCTCTGACTCAAGATGGTCAGGTCATTGTTATTTTCCAGACGGAAAATAAAGATCCAAGGGCTTTATAGTCCATTAGGGAAATTATCCTGCTGGTCCAAGAAATCAGTAATAATACTGCCTTTCATATATTCATATTTAATACTGCAATAATAAAACAATCCACAATACCGGACCATCTTCATGTTCTAAGAGTTACCTTCAAAATGTCATTGTTATATTAGGTCAAGTTTTTAAATAATATATATAGTTATATATGTGCATACATATTTATTTATTTTTTTCAAAATGTGAGGCTATCTCTTTAAGTCCTGTGAAAGCTGAAAGAAAATAAAACCCTTTCTGTATATTTCCATTACCCATAGGATTAAATCACTTTGCAAACAGTAAACAATGCTTTTTAATTTGTTGTCCATGTGATTATGAGTTTTTGTTTCATTAAATGGTGTAAGTCACTTTTTACACCATACATTTCCCTTTGCTTACTTTGCAAAAGATAATGTGAAAATATAGGAAGAGAGGTAATCTTCACTTTTCTACTCTTTACTGTGAAAGTTGGAACTGAAATGACCCACTACTTCATGTGAGATAGATCATAAACTCAAGTGTTTAAAGAACAGTTTCTAAGAGAAAACAGAAGAGAAAATCTTGTTACTTTGGGCTTAACAAAGTTTCTAAATCCGGACTCAAAATTGCTAACAATAAAATAATAAAATAATTGATCTTTAAAAAATTTTTAAATTCTGCTGATTAAAGATGTAACTATACCAATTAATAAGATGGTGATGGGCAGGAAAGCTGAGTGTGCTACAGTCCATGGGCTTGCAAAGAGTCAGACATGAATGAGTGACTGAACAACAAGTAAATCTCAGATAGAAAATATTTGCAATAATCTCTCTGACAAATTTTGTTCAGATTCTTTTAAATACTCCCACAACTCAAAAATAAAAGATGAGCTAATATAAATATGAGCAAAAGACTTGAACAGAGTTTTCATAAAGAAAGTTATGCAAGTGGCCAAAAAGAACCAGCAAGAAGTGTTTAACATCATTAATTATCAAGAGAATTCATATTAAAACTACAATTAGATATCCTGACATATCTTCTAGAATAACTGAAATTTAAAAGTGTGCCAACAAATCCAGCAGAGAAGCCCAATGTTAATGAAAATATGGATCAAGTGAAACTCTATCATTGCTGGTAAAAATTAGTTGGCAGTTTCTTTTTAAGTTAATCATATACTCTAGAGTGTTTCCAATACCACTGACTAATGTCTGATGTTCCAGACACCAACTGGATGTCTTTCAGTTTAACTCAGTTATGACCCTACCTAGCTGGAGACAGCATCAGACTCCACGGGTCAAGGGCTATCTCACAAGATTGCCCTGTCCCCCGCCTTTCAGACTCCATTGCAAGTCCAAGTTGTCATCTGTACTTCCGACCCACCGATATAAATCTTAGGATGCCCTTCTTAGGCTTGAGAATTTCTACAATGGGTAGTAAAACTCAGGGACTATTTCTTTACATTTACTGATTTATTATAGAAGACTGCCACTCAAGAATATTCATATGGAAGAGATGCAGAGGGTAAGCTTTACGGGAACGAACATGAAACTTCTGCTGGGGACCCACTGCCAGAAACCACCTAACCTGGCCAGGCCCCATGGTAGCCACTTGCATGAGTTTCGTACAACAGGAGGTCCTGGGAAGAACACAGAACTAACAAGCTACCTCCAACTGGAATCATTTGGGAAAGGTCAAAAGGAGAGAGGAGTTGCCAGTCCAGAGGTCCTACCACTCTCCCAGAATCCTCCTTGCTGGAATCCATCTTGGTTGAGCCATGCACACACCACCAGCGAAGACCCTGAGTCAGAGTGATTGGTCAGAGACGACCTGGAAATTCATCCCAATTATCACAGAGCCCCGAGACTGCGAGCCACATGGCAGAGCAGTCCTCCTGGGTTCCCTTGCCCTGCTGCCCTTCTCCTGAGCACCTCTTCCCAATAAAGTCTCTTGCTTTGTCAGCACATGTGTCTCCTCGCACAATTCATTTCTGAATGTTAGACAAGAGCCCACTCTCAGGCCCTGGAAGGAGCCCACTTCTATGCCCTGTCTCAGTCTACGCCCTGCCCAGCACCACTACACGTTCACAACCAGGAAGTTTTCCAAGTCTCATTGTTCAAGAGTTTCTAATAGACATAAATCTTTAGCTCTCCAACCTTCTCCTTCCCAGAGGTCAAAGCCCTAACCCTCTAATCACTTGGTTTCTGGTGATCACCTCCAATCTGAGTTTAACGAGGTGTCCCACCTGTCATTAGCACAGTCTCAGGTGTGCTCAAAACGACCTCCTTATGAATAACAAAAAATAATTCTACCACTCAGGAAATTCCTAGGGGTTTAGAAACTCTGTGCCAGAACCTGGCCCAAACACCAAATATATTTTTTATTATGCCACATATTCTATGACTGAGCGATTTCTAGGTAGTTTCCCAAGAGAAATCACCATCAATTTGAAGAAATCCTCAGTTATCTTCTAGCTACCTGAAATACTCTTGTCAGTCATTCATTTGTGCTAAGAACAAGTGTTCTGTCTGTCTTATTCACAACTGTGTCTGATTTACTAAAACGGTGTTTGGAACATGGTGGTTTATAAATAAATATTTGCAGCATATCTGAATGAATATACTCCTCATGTTAGCACTCTGAATAGACTCATTCTTATTTCGCACATGGCAATGATTAAGTTGCCCATGATCACATAGCCAGTAAGTGGTAGAGTGGAGATCTGAACCAACATTTTCATCAAGACAGCCATTGCAAGTGAGCCTGCAGGCTTGCCTGACTTGGATTTCCCTGGTGGTCCAGTGATTAAGAGTCCATCCGCCAATGCAGGGGACGTGGGTTCGATCTCTGGTCAGGGAGGATCCCACATGTCATGGGGCCACTAGGCCCACGCACCAAAGCTGCTGAAGCCCCTGTGTCTTAGAGCCCGTGCTCTGCAACAGGAGAAGCCACAGCACTGAGAAGTCCACGCACCACTGCGAAGAGTACCCCCTGCTGGCTGCAACTAGAGAAAACATGTGTGCAGAAACAAAGATCCAGCACAGCCAAACATAAAAATAATAAAAGAAAAGATTTGCCTGATTTCTTTTAAAGTCTTAAAGACGCAGTTCTGCCTTCAAAGTCACTGCAATCTCTTTAGTCGTTGTGATTTAGCAGAACATTTTTGTTTATGATCACCCACTAACTGCTTTCTCAACCAGCCTCCTCAATGCACCTTCCTCAGAGAGACTGCAATTTCTTTGCTTGCGTTCATGCTCAGTCACTTCGGTTGTGTTCAACTCTCTGCAACCCTATGGACTGTGGTTTGACAGGCTCTTCTGCTCATGGGATTCTCCAGGCAAGAATACTGGAGTGGGTCACTATGCCCTCTTCCAGGGAATCTTCCCAACCCAGGGATCAAACTCGAATCACTTGCACCTCCTGCCTCGGCAGGCAGATTCTTTACCAATAGTGCCACCCAATTTTCCACTGCTTGTATGTAAATGACATCAACCATACAACATGCTTCCCCAGACTTGCAGAAAAACTCAGCCCACGTGGACACACTGACATTCAGGCACCTCTTCGAGGACATGGTGCCTCCCAGGATATGGCATTTCATTTTGCAGCTGCTATCAAACTTGACATCTAATTTCAGTCACTATGGGCTACAAATACAATTTTACACAATTAATGTGCCAAATTACCACTAACAAATCCAGTTAAGTAACATACATTTCACCTTGTTAAGCATAACTATGACATGTGAAGGGCGGTGGGGGATTCTTTTAGATAAGTTTTTGTATTTCTAATAGTTATTCTCCCCTGTGGGGGAAAACATCCTCTTCTCATGAATGGGATGCTTTTGTTGGAGAAGAAGGAAACTTTAATGGTTTTCTAGCTTTACTGGGTTTTAATTGATAACTAAAAATTGTTTCTATTTCAGGTACAGCTTGATGTTTTGGAGTATATTTACGTATACATTTTAATATAGGCATACCAATCATGCAGATTAACATATCCATTACCTCTCATGGTCTGTGTGTGTGTGCATGGTGATAACACTTTAAGATTTACACTCTTACCAAATTTCAGGTGTCGACTAAAAAAATACTAGTCACAACCTTTAAACAGTGTGTGTGTTAGATGCTCAATCGTGTCTGATTCTTTGCTGTTTTATTCCATTATCATTCTTAATATAGGGAGGTGAAAGTGTTAGTCACTCAGTCATGTCTGACTCTTTGTGATCCCACAGACTATAGCCCACTAGGCTCTCTGTCCATGGAAATCTCCAGGCAAGAATACTGGAATGGGTTGCCATTCTCTTCTCCAGGGGATCTTGCCGACCCAGGGATTGAACTTGTGTCTCCTGTATTGGCAGGCAAATTCTTTACCACTGAGCCACCAGGGAAGCCCTATAAATAGACAGCTCTCTTACTTGGTAGTAATGTCAAGGACTTTGAGCCCAGGAGGCAGTATCTCAGTAGCCCTGAGAACACTGCTTCGAGGAGACAGGAGAGGGAGACAGGCTGCATACAAGTTTGCAACAACGGGGACCGGCAGTCTGAACTCAGCCATAAAGAATCTGCTTGCAATGCAGGAGCCTCAGGAGATGCAGGTTCAATCCCTGGGTTGGGAATATCTCCTGGAGGAGTCATGGCAACCCACTCCAATATTCTTGCTTGGAGGATCCCATGGACAGAGGAGCCGCCAGGCTACAGTAAAGGGTCACAAAGAGTCAGACACCAAGTGAATTAGCTCGCACACAAGTAAATCTAGATATCAAGCTAAGAACTTAGCGTTATTCTATGAATGGGAAGATGCAAGCCTCTGGACTCTCTGGGTTCGCTGAATTCATTCCTTTTGTGTGCACCTCAGCTGTCTGGAGCCCAATCCTGTTTCCTGTCTCTGTAAGGGGTGGCAAGCGTGGCTGACGGCTACTTCTTGCATCCCCTCACCTAGCTCCTCAGGTTTCCAGCATCTGCAGGATTGCAGGAATTGTGTTCCCTTTGAGGAGCCCTCATTCACATTAGGAGGCCAGAAATCCCTGAGAGCTGTGCCATTTTTTGCCCACAAATATGGCAGGAAATAATTCATTTCACACAAGTATGCAATATAGTATTTGTAACTATAGTCACCATGGTGTACATGAGATCTCTGTAATTTATTTAATGTGTATCACTGAAATTTTATACCCTTTGAGTAATATCACCTCATTTCCTTCCCGCCCCTGGTAGCATGATGTTAATCTCTCCTTCTATGAGTCTGACTATTTCAGATTCCACACACATGGGAGACCATGAAGTAATTGAAATGAGTCATCTTTACAATCTCAGTGTATTGGGTCTGTTAGTTACCCTAGGAAATAGAAATGTCTATTAGCCTCTTTCTCTGTCTATTATCTATTTATACATACATTAGCTCTATATGAATACTTTTGGACTTTGACGGAAATGGAAAGTCTTGGCTCCGGGCTCTATTCAATGATCAGAGAACGGCATTATGATAAAGGAAGATCCTTCACTTCAGTGAAATATTTCTTTATCTGTGGTAAGTAAGCTCCCTAGAAAATAATAATATCAAACTACTTAGCATCAATGTATTTCAGAAAGCAAGCCAGCAAGAGAAACAGAGGGAGGGAGGAAGGAAAGAGTGTGTGAGGGAGAGAGAGAGAGGAAAGAAAGCAAGAGAGAGAAAGGAAGGAAGGAAGACTAATTCCAGCTTGCCAGGGTTCCCAAGTGGTACTAGTGGTAAAAACTTAGCATCAATGTATTTCAGAAAGCAAGCCAGCAAGAGAAACAGAGGGAGGGAGGAAGGAAAGAGTGTGTGAGGGAGAGAGAGAGAGGAAAGAAAGCAAGAGAGAGAAAGGAAGGAAGGAAGACTAATTCCAGCTTGCCAGGGCTTCCCAAGTGGTACTAGTGGTAAAGAACCTGCCAGGGCAGGAGACATAAGAGACATGGGTTTGATCCCTGGGTGGGGAAGATGCCCTGGAAGAGAGCATGGCAACCCACTCCAGTATTCTTGCCTGGAGAATCCCACAGACATAGGAGCCTGGCAGGCTACAGTCCAGAGGGATGCACAAAGATGGACACGACTGAAGTGACTTAGCATGCATGCGAGCACCTTGCATCAACCTTACCACACATACAAACGGATCAAGGAGTCAAAGTTCAGAGACATTCAGATTTAATGGTTTTATGGCAGAGGTTTATACTCCAGGAAAGGTCATTATCATCTGCAATGGTGACATTTCACAGTTTTGCAACTTCCTGTGACATTTCTTTAATGAATAAAAGGTGGTAAGTGATTAGTGTCTGGAGAACAACAGAACAGTTGAACTAGAAATGTCAATCACAAGGAAATGTCCATAGTCAGACTATCCCAAGCAGCTTTCTCTGAATCCGAAGGAGAGACACATTTTGGAATTCACATCTACTTCACTTACTAGACAAACCCTTGATGCATATTTGTATCAGGCGACATATTAGGCTGAATGGCATCTTAGACGTTTGTTTCATTTCTTACTTTAACACAGTAAAGTAAATGACTCATGAAGAAAAATATTATTTTTCAATCAAAAAGTTATAAATATGCAAACAATATAATATGTAGTGGAGCGTGAAAAAAAAGGAGCTTACAGCATTTTCTTAATGGAAATTTTATGACGCTTTTAGAGGTTTGGTTACTGAGAATGATTAACGTTTTGTTGTATCACAGTCTGTAATCTGCGTGTCTGAGGATTCTCACCACTTCAGTATGAACACTATCATAAACGTTACAGAATGTTATGGCAAAGACTGAACCCCACAGACTTCATGAAACTTTCCTGATTAAATTTGAGAGATGATGGAGATTGTCTTTTCATTGCTGTCACAGTTTATCCTAATTCTTTACAGGTTTATTGTATATTCCTGGATTGAATCATTGTACTCCGTATCAATTAAAGCAATCTAGCAGCAGTAACAGATAAATTCATAGCAAACCCAAGGAAGCATGTTTAGACTCTAATTAGCTGCTGGGGTGTGAGGGGCTGTGCTCCATGTGGTCATCTGGGGATCAAGCCCTCTGCCACCTTGCGAGTACACCATCCTCTAGAATCTCAAAGACGCTGGATGCCTTCCTTGCCTTTGGCTAGTGGGTGAGGAAGCAGAGTGGTAGGATGATTCCATGGGAGGCTATTAGGAATTCTTCCATGTAGGAATTTTACTTACATTGAACTAACTAGGACTAAATCACATACTCCAGTTACTGAAATAGAGGCTGAGAAACAGTCTATTTGTATATCCAATAAGAAAAAAATCAAATATTGTAGCTAGATATATATATATAGGATACACATTCATCATACATTTTGATGGACTCCTTTATTGTGAATCTAGCTTCCTAAAATAGAAGAACAACAACAAAGAGCTCTGTTTTTCTGGCCTTATTGTCCTGAGTGCATAGGCATGTGACACAGACTTAGCCAGTTAGACACCCTTGTGTGAGATTTTCAGGCAGGAGTTACATTAGGATAGATAGGTGGGCCACAGGCACGGTGACCATGCAGCATGTCTCTCGGGTCAACGCTGCTGGTGGCTTTCCAAGTATAGCTGCAACGGTCCTCTCCTATTTGAAGGTTCTTCTTGGCCTCAAAGTCCCACCCATCTCATGCTTGCTTTAATAAGATGGTTCCTCCCATCCTGTGGGCCTGCCTATCTTGTGACTCCTCCAATACAATATCTTAGCCCAAGTTCCCTCCAATGAGATGGCTCCTCCCATCCCAATAGTCCCGCCCATCTCACGACTCCTCCAATAAGATGACTCCTTCTAACCCATTGTCCATCTCATAAGATAACTTCACATGTGCAGTGGTTTCTCTCGTCTCAATTTGGTCCTTGTTCATACTTTCTTGGTGGCTCAGATGATAAAACGTCTGCTTACAGTGCAGGAGACCTGGGTTCAATCCCTGAATCGGGAAGATCTCCTGGAGAAGGAAATGGCAACCCGCTCCAATATTCATGCCTGGAAAGTCCCATGGATGGAGGACCATGGTAGGTTACAGTCCTTGGGGTCGCAGAGACAGACACGACTGAGCAACTTCACTTCACTTCATACTTTCTTTTGCCATCCTGGTTCAAAGGAGTGTCTCTGAAAGTTGTCACTGGAAGCCTCACCAGAACCTCATCCTGTTAACCCTCTCTTGGAAGCATTCTTGAGCTTCCTAATATTTCTTAATAAGTCCTTTCCTGATTAAGTACAGTGACTATTCTCTGCAACTAATGATGCTGGAGTGTAATAGATCTCTGAGGAAAATAAATACAAATTTAGCAACACACATGACGATACTGATGGGTCACTTTGTCTTCAACTGTCAGAAGAGTTTTTTATTAAGCCACGTAATACATTACTGCAATCATTAAAAAATTATAAGATTTAATCTCTAAACCACGATATCTGACTTTGCATTCAAAAAATAAAATTTTGGCATATTTGGGAATAGATATATGGGACACTTCATTAATTCATCAAACATGTATTTAATGCCTATGATATATAAAGCATTGGTAAAAGAAGCCTAATATTAGGGCATTTTCTCACGGTCATGTTATGGAATGTGATGCAGATGTATGTGCTATCTTTTGTGAGATAGTCAATAATGTCTCAGTGAACCTGTTTCCATTTCAGTTAATGAAGATGGATCTCAATGAATGGATTTCTCATATTTATTGCCGAGTTTTAAAATGCAAGACTGTGTTTTGCAGGCTCAGGTGCACATTCCCACAATCAAGTGAGCTGTTATCCTTCCCGAAGCTGAATCAACAGCATTCAGATTTGTCTTTCATTCGTGATCATTTTCAGTGGACCAAAGTATGGACTTCCATGAAATGACTTTATGGTGATTGAATTGCTCTTGTCCTTTGGGAATTATCAAGGTACCAAAGATCTTAATTGAGCTTCCCAGGGGGTTCATGGTTAAGAATCCACCTATCAATGCAAGAGACACAGGTTCGATCCCTGGGTGATTCTCTGGAGGAGGAAATGGCAAATCACTCGTGTTCTTGCCTGGGAAATCGCACAGACTGCAGAGCTTGGTGGGTTATAGACCATGGGATCGCAAAGAGTCAGATGCAACTGAGCACACACGCAAAGATCTTAATCACTGAGTTATTAAAGTTCTTGGTGACATGTCTCATTTTATGTTTTAGAAGGGGCATTTTCTGGGGCTAAGTAAACAGTGTTTAATACAAAGCACAAAAATAATGTTTAGAGGGCGCAGGCTCTGGGTCATACATTTCTGGTATTAAGTAGAGTTTTTCAACCTTGATAAGATTGACATTTGGGAGGGATTCTTGTGTGGGCTTTCCTGTATGTTGAAGGATGCTGACATGTATCCCTAACCTCTAACCTCAATGTTCCGGAAACACTCTACCCAGTTACAACAACCCAGATTTCTCCAGATATTACCAGATTCTCTTGGGAGAAAAATTAAAACACCCTCTCACTGAGAACCCCTGGTTTAAGAGCTAAGTTTATTTTTTGTCTTTGTTTTTTGCTGTGGATCAGTTTTTAAAGTCTTAATTGAATTTGTCACAACATTGCTTCTGTTTAATGTTTTGTTTTCTCAGCCATAAGGCATGTGGGATCTGAGCTCCCTGACTACGGATCAGACCTGCACCCTCTGTATTGGAAGGTGAAGTCTTAACCACTGGACCGTCAGGGAAGTCCTTGGGAGCTAAGTTTTTTTTTTTCCCGAGGGACGGGATATTTCTATGATGATGCCATAGGACCAAGATCTGAAAGCACACACTCGTCAGTTCTTTGGAAGCATTTTTTATCTTTATTCACATTCCTCATTCCCATGCCACAGGGTCATCAAAAGTGTTGGGTTTTGCTCTTTTTTCCCTCCCTCTCCTACCTTCTGGCCAACTTCTGTGGTGAGCATTGCAGGTGGGGAGGAAAAAGAAAGATGCATAAAATTCTGGGGGAAAGTTGGGACTTAGGGGCCTTTGGCTCCAGTTTCCATTCCTCTCCATTCAGCTACAGGATCTGAGTAAGACAGGTCCCCTCTCTGAGCCTCATTTCCCTCATCTGTAAAAACAGATGATCTACCTTAATCCATAAAGCAGTTTGTGAGGATTTGAAGGCAATCAAGCTAGTTTACTCCAATTGTTTTTTTAAAAGACAAAGAAATTCAATTTCTTTGAAGCAAGAAATCTAATTTATTGTTTTTTCTTTTTTAGAAATTATTTCCCTAGAACAAGCTTCTTTGCCAAAGCCCACTGCTTTGTATTAGTCACAATCCAATTAAAATTCAACTTTTGAAAAACTGCTTACAGCTTATAAAGTATATTGTACAAGCAATTCACAAAAGATGAACAACACATGACCAGTAAAATTAATTTTAAATTCACTAGTAATTGATGAAATGGAAATTAAAGTAATAGTGTGATAACAAAATTACATCACCTTTGGGGTAACAGAGTCTATTCTATATGCCCCCCCTTTCCCTTTATTCTTTCCATCAGTTGATTATGAAGGAAGTGAAGCCCAGGATATGACGGCCACAAGAGGGAAGGAAACTGGATCCCTGAGTGACAGCATGGAGCAGCAATGCCCATCCTTCCACACTGAGCTATCTATGAGTGCCCGCTAAGTTGCTTCAGTTGTGTCCGACCCTTTGCGACTTATGAACTATAGCCCGCCAGGCTCCTCTGTCCATGGATTCTCTGGGCAAGAACACTACAGTGGGTTGCCATGCCCTCCTCCAGGGGATCTTCTCTACCCAGGATCAAACTTGAGTCTCTTACAGTTTCCTGCATTGGCAGGTGCATTCTTTACCACTAGCACCACCTGGGAAGCTGGCACACTGAGCTATAGAGTAAGCACCAACCTAACCACATCAATTAATTACGGAAGCTCATCAGTCCCCAATAACTGGATTCCATGTGACCTCAGTGTCCAAACTGGCATTTTATTTGGAGTCACATTAGTACCAAATATGCCCTAAAAGAAAACTTGCAACCTCGCAGAAGCAGGTTAGACCTCAAAGGTGTTCTCTTCAGCTGCCACTGGGTTGAATTAGTTACAAAATTGTTTAAATTCAGAGATTTGATACAAAATGTGAACTTCTAGAATTCTATGAAAAGTTTGGCACTGTTGGGATGGTATAATGACAGGACGTGAGTAAAAGTGCCCTGTAATACGCTAAATTTCCCATTCACTTCCCCAGGGTCACCTTTTCTCACCGACTGACCATGAATGACTAGTAATTCAAGAGTTTCTACACTTGTAATTAGAGAACTATTCTTGTGATATCAAAATTCTATTCTACCCTTTAAAAGGAGTCTACATGTTTCTCAACTTTAGGACACAGTAGCTTTATTCATATCCTTGCCAAGTCTGCATTTCTGAACATTGACTTCTTTCAAAAGCAAGGGATGGCTTAACCATTTGATTTTTTTTCCTAAAGGAAGTTTTGTTTAAGTACAGGCCCCTAACTCTTCTATTTTTTCTCTTGCATAGCAAGACAGAAAAAAAAATTCAGAACCAATGTCTAATGAATAGATCATTTGTATTAGGGTTATAAATATCCACCATCTCAGATCAAATATGAGACTTCGAATAAGGGTTATCCTGAAGCAGGAACTCTAATTTATTGTTTTTTCTTTTTTAGAAATTATTTCCCTAGAACAAGCTTCTTTGCCAAAGCCCGCTGCTTTGTATTAGTCACAATCCAATTAAATTTACTTTTTCATATTAATGATACTGTGTTGTTTGGTTTCAAATATATCAATGCACTTGATGATGCATTTTATTTAACGGGTGGCATCTTTTGGTGCAGAAGAATAAGATTTCCATGGAGAATTTCAGGCTTCCCCTTTAAACCATCCTGGTTTGTCAGATTGGCTATTCAACTGAAACCTAAACTTTATTCTCACTTTTATCTCTACCACTCATCTTATTCCTGCTTCCCTTCCTTCAAATCTGTCTCCGATGTCTTCTGCTGTTTTCTAAGAAAACAGTATCCCATGATTAAAAAGGGGGCACAGTGGTAAAGAATCTAACTGCCAGGGCAGGAGATGCAGATTTGATCCCAGGGTCAGGAAGATTCCCTGGAGAAGGAAATGGCAACCCACTCCAGTATTCTTGCCTGAAAAATTCCACGGACATAGGAGCCTAGCTGGCTAAAGTCCATGAGGTCACAAAGAGTTAGACATAACAGACCACAGACATACACACACATGATTAACAATAGTAGGTCCTGACTATATGGGATAAACAAATTATGTCTCTTTTGCCAGTGAAAAACAATTCATTCAGTCTAGACAAAACAAGGGAATTTATTGGCTCACAAAATAAATATCCAGAGAAGCTTCAAGCTGAAGGTATGGCTATATCTAGGGCTCAGAAGAATATGGTTTCTCTTTGCCATCTCTCAGTTTTTTTCTTCTGTTGTGTCAGTTCCAAGGAGATACACTTTTCAGTGAAGGCAGCATTGACTGCCTAAAGTTCCGCTCACATTCATCAAGTCACATGTTTAGTGGAAATGAAAGTTATTTTCCTTCCTTGAATTTGAACGTATCTTGGATGAAGAAAAAATTAACATTGTAGTCCTGAGAGTGCCAACCTTTGAAAGGTCAGTAGTTTATAAGCTTGACCCTTGGCTAGGACGTTGAAACTTGGATTTCAGGAGGGTTCTCACCATTCCCTGATAAGAATGGCTCACTGTCAAAATTATGTATACAATACAGTTTGTTGACAGTTTCCTTTCCTTCTGGGAGTCTTGGATTTTGGTATGTGCCAAGCAGAGGATGCCTATGTGACCAACTCCCCCCAACCCCTTAAAAACATTTGAGCAATGATTCTCTAACGAGCTTCCCTAGGAGACAGCATTTCAGAAGTGATGTTACATATTGCTGGAGGAATTACGTGCACATTTTTTATGACTCCGCTTGGCATGCAGATGCCCAAGCTTGTGTTCCTAATAGGATGCTCATTGTTTCCAAGACTCTATTTGACTGTCTGCAGAGAAGATTCCAGCATCATCAAAGGGCAACTACCCAAATGAATGGGACTTGGGAGGAAGAAGAATTCTGTGAAATAGATTTCTGCGTGGTTCCCTTCTCTTTCCTATTAGAGTAGGATTTTGTTTTCTTATTTTCATGAACTTTCAGTTATTGTGGTTTTTTTTGATTACATCTTGGCCCTTTCCATTTGTCCCCTGGATTTTGCCTTAAAGATAAAACCAGTACTCTTAGTGGTGTTTGGGAAGGAGTAGAAGAAAAAATACTGTCAATTTTCACATTTTACTGAAAGCTAATTCACTGAATGTTAAACATTTTTAGCTGAATAATTTAATATTGTGCAGACCATGTTATAATGGGTTGCACAATGCAAGCTTTTAATTTATTTTCTGCCCCCTGTGATTACTATCAACTCCTTGATTATCCCATTATGGTGCATTCTCAGCTTTTAGTGCCTTCTAATTGCCAATAAAACGCATAAAAATTCAGCACTGAAGGTTTATGATGACAAAATCAATATTTTCTCCTAGTAGTTTGTAAAACAAGCTTTTATAGAGAAGGAGGGAGGAAAAGAATGTAAAAATATATTAATATATTTTTTCTGCCTAGACTTGCTTGATGCCTTCATGCCTTTCAAAGCTCTGACCTCACTAAAAATCCATTTTAATCAAGACACCTCTATAACTTTCCTCCCTGAAGTCCTATGGAACACAGGCAAAAGGCCAAAATATATTCATAATGTATTCATAATGTACATTTTTTATTCTAAAGATATATTTCTTGAATTGATTTTATGCCAAACAATGATAACTAGGCCTAATCCTTAGATCTTAACATGTTAACACTATACCATGATTAATGAGCTTACAAATATAAGTGAGGTTTTCGTTTTCGATGTACCACCAACCCAACAGGGAAATGAGAATGCTTTTGATATTCAGCTCAGCCGGTGAGCTCACCACTGTAGCTTGTAAATTAAAATAATGTCTGTATACCTTGACTCTCTTCACATTTTTCTCTTTATTACTCTTTCCATCTTATTAACTGTCACTAACTTCAAAGCAAATGATACATTCTCTACAGGACAAAGATATTGTATTAAGATTTGCAGTATTAATATTAAATGATTAAGAATTATATGCTTTTTATTGACAAAATCCCCTATGAGAGCAAAATGTCACACGGAAGGTCCTTTCTTTCTTCCCTTATTCATTCCTTCCTTTCTTCCTTATTTCCTACCTCTCTCCCTCCCCCACTCTCTTTCTCTCTTTCTTCACAGACAACTTTGCATTTTTTAATAAAGAAAGAGAGAGAAGAAAAAATGACCAAGGGTAAAAATATTCAATTAGCTTGCATTAACTCATTCTTTTGTCTCATAAATCAGGCATGATTTTAATTTTGTATCCAGTGTTTGGAAGTCTTAGCCACACTTTGTTTTCACTTCCATTGGTTTGACCCTTTTCTTAAAACCTTCCTTTTCTTTACTGTCTTAGGAGTTGCCTTTTGTAATTTACTGGGAAATCAAAATATTTTTTTAATTTTACAATGGTTGCTATATACATCCCTAATAGAAAAGAAGTTACGCATAAGAAGTTGATGAAATCCCACACATAGGAGACTAATCTACCCGAAGGAGGTGGGCTAATGGCAGCAATCCTCAGGACCTGAGAGAAGGGGAAGTCATCTGAGCTGTTTAAATATCTGAGCATTAATCCTCACACTGGGTTAGGGAAATAGTCTTTTCATATGGATTTTTAAGAGGCTCATAAAGAGTAGCCATCTTGGCTCACTTTTCTAGATTTTAGGGGCATCAATAAATGATATAGAGAATTAGATTGTATTTTGTAATTTGCAGTTGTGGGAAGGGGAACTCTTACTAGTGTCTTCAGATTCCAAATGGCATCTCTCTGTCATAGACTCTTAATAAAATGTCCAATGCACTCTCCATCGGAAATCTATTTCTGTAAATGAGTCCATCAGTTACCAGAATTTATTTTACATCTGAAACTATGTTCTGAGAAGACATTAGCCCTTTCATGCCATCCTTCCAAATGGATTTCCATGGTCCTAGGAGATCCTGGAGAACATCAAAGCAGACTTTGCACAAAGAAACAACAGTTGGAATGTGGTTTCCTGGCATTGGTGGGACTGTATCCTGTCCAGAGAAGTGCAGTTTCATTTCCTAAAAATCCATCCTAACAATGAAGTTGATTTCATGTGTGAACTCTCCTGGCAAACTCTCCTCTGGATCTTATTTCTGACATACCTGCTAGCCTACACTGAACTTGTGAGGCCGCTCAATATCTTTGTACACTTGAGTCAGACAAAGATGCCATATGTTGAATGCCATATCAGCCAAGAGAGAAAAATAGATGTCAGGTTAAACCCGGACAACCCATGCATCCATTATCATTAAAAACACATGATTCATTAAACCTCAACCATTCATACAATCTTTACACAACCAAAATTTATTTTAACCACTTTCACGGGCATCCATCCAAAATGTATTCTGCTTTTATGCTCTGTAAGCAGAAAATGATGACTGTAGGATCATGTGTTTGTGTGTATGTGTGACCGTGTGTGTCTGTCTCACTAAGAATCATCACTGTAAACACTGGTGGTATGGTTGAATACACGTGATTATCTCTGGAACTAATTTTTTTTTTAACACTGAATTGAAAAAGTAATTGTATTTATTTTTGGCTGTGCTGAGTCTTCATTGCTGGGTGGGCTTTTCTCTAGCTGTGGGGGACAGAGGCTACTTTTGAGTCGTGACGCACAGGCTTCTCATTGCAGTGGCTTCTCTTGTTGCAGAGAACCGGCTCTTGGGAGCACAGGCTTCAGTGGTTGCAGCTCTCAGGCCCAAGACTACAGGCTCAGTAGTCATGGTGCGTGAGTTTAGTTGCTCTACAACATGTGGGATCTTCCCAGATCTGGGATCAAACCTGTGTCTCCTGCATTGGCAGGCAGATTCTTTACCACCAAGCCACCAGGAAAGCTCTGGAAATAATTCTTTAATACTCTGTGTTCCTTTACTCCATTGTCACGGACAAACAAGCTCTATGAATGCTTCCCTTTGGTTTTTATAGATTCACTCCGAAAT